>VWYH01003442.1:399816-495924 GCA_013399365.1 Pampusana beccarii | reverse complement strand
TGGACTGGATGATCTTTAGAGGTCCCTTCCAATCCCTAACATTCTGTGATTCTGTGAAGTCTCTGCAAACCACTACTGAATACATATTAAAGGTAAGCCAGGCGATGCAGAAACCTAGGAGCCACTTCCATTTCATCCTCCTCGCTTCTGAGACAGACCTCCACACAGCTCCTTCATGATAAACCCCAAAGTGGATTTTTTTAAAAAACACAAGCAATATAACAATAGAGAACTTTTCCAGCCCCAGATTCCTTTTCTTCACAGTGATGACCAGAAGGACACTGTTGTGGAGGGCACTGACAGCCTAATTCAGAGACAGAGAGACTTTTCTCACTGTGTCACAAACCAATAACAACTGCTCCCTTTGGTTACACACCTCTGGTCCTCGCTTCCACCACGGCCCACAGGACAGATACATCCCGATGGGTGACCACGGCATCTGAGAGGCTCTGCACACATCTGGCGATACCACCACCCACACACGACTGCGTGCATGTTGGGGGACATGCTCATGGTTTATTACTGCTGAGCTTGCTTTATTCTAGCACTGCCCCTTCAGAAAGCTCTGACTTGGCTGATACTACACCCTGTACAGTATGTGCCACATCCATTCTGACTCTTTGGAAATAAAATTTGTGCTAGTCTGGCCCTCACAGTTACTGAAGCAGAAGCCTTTGTCAGCAGGACTTTTTCCTCATTAACATAAATGAAAATTCTAGTGTCTAAATAATATGTTCCATATTAAAATATTCTGCCTTTGCCCGATAGGCCTGTGAGGTAGCATGCTTAGGATGCAGGCAGTAGATGTGAAGGAAGACTTCAAGGATTTCTTGCCATCCTGGGAACAGTAAGTTACCCGAAGACAACTGGTGACACGATATTGGATAATTTTGCTTTTAGCAGACTCATCACATTCATAACAACTAAAAGCACAGCAGAAGCATCTTTTTATCATTGCTGCTTCAGATGATCTGTTGTTTTAGCCCCAAGGATAAGGAGAATTTTATTCATGAACCTACATTTGCAGACAAGGTAAATCCTTGACAAAGTAACACATCTAGCTGAAACAGAGACTAGTATATATCATGCTACAGGGTGTTAAAAATTACTGTGTGTGCAATTTGCATCCTATAAATAAGACTAGACCAATTTGAAATGAAGCCAAAAGAAATTTCCATTTCAAAGTTGACAAACTCCCTCCCCCTAAAAAAGGGCAAAACAAAACCTAAAAAAGCCCTTCCAACAATAAATTATACATGTAGGCCTAGCATGACACAACAGACATTTAATGCCCCCATCAATTAGAGCTATAAATTAATTATCTGTCCCTTTGTTTCCTGGTACTAATATCCAAATTATATTTGACGGATTGTATCGAATACTGCTACTGGCACACAAAAAGCTTTTTAAATGTGTTCGCTTCTACTATACCTGCATTGCTTAGCTCTGCTAGTTTTTCCACATTTTGCCCAAGACATTTTTATAGTATTGGCCAGACTTAAGCTGCTCTTAATATCCAGAGAAAAACATTAGAATTACTGAAGTCTGCAATAAATTCCTGAACTGCTTTTGTTACTGAAAAAGCACACTTTCTTCGTTTGATTTATTACAACAAAAATCAAATGAAATCTCTAGGTATTCCTTAGATCAGACATATGCAGTTTGTTATAAAAAGTCTACTTATCACACTTTTGCACTGCACTCTGTTGATGTAACTGTAAAATCAACTCAACCATGTTATTACTTGTTGTATATAGCCCACAATCTCACAGTGATCACACTAGTAGGTGGCTGAATTTTAGTGCTGGAGAGTGACAAAACTGTTTATTAAAAACTAAATTCAATGTTCTCTTGGATATGAGCGATATGAAAACACTGCAACTCAACAGTTCAAAACAGTCCCTGATAGAGGGTCATATTTCTCTGCTCTGCTGCTTTCAGAATGGAGGAAACTCTACTAATGAGGCATCAGCCTATTTGCTACTGCAAAAGAAACAATAAGCAATGAGACATTACTCATTGGTATGAAAGGTTTCTCATGACTCCTTTATGCTCCAGTGGTTACCTTTGAAAAATTTAAGATAACGTACTTTCTGTTTTTTAGGAGAGGGAAGCAATGCATTTTGATGAGATAATAAATGTTGTAGGGAAGACATGTCAGTGACAGATTACAGAACAGAAAGCTGATGACATCTTGAATCTTCTGCAGCTACGCTTACATCTGTTCTTGGCCTACAGAAGTCCACCTCTCATCCACCTTTCTCTCTACTTGTCTATTTACCTATCCTAACCCAGTAGATGTTTCTTTCTACTTATATATTCTGTCTTTGCTGACCACAGGTACTTATTCTGTTCTTTTTTTTTTTTTTCCACACAGATATGTTGATTGATCTCTAAGAGCAGAACACCAACCTAATTCTTTTGAGTTTTGGTACAGCTTGACTGCCAGGTTCAGACTAGTAACCACAGTAGCTATATTTTAATGTCAACTCCCTTTGGTTTAGCAAGGCTTCAAACATGACCTCCTAAGCATCCTTGTATGCAAGACGGGACACCCTGTCTAGATAGGTGGACTACTGTCTAGACAGGTGAAAAACTGGATAGATGATCATGTTCAAAGGGAAGGGGTTATTGGTCTGCATGCTACTGCGTGACTCATTACAAGTGAAGTTCCTCAGGTGTCTGTCTACCCTGGGACATACTCTATTTCATATCTGTATTAATAACCTGGAGGAGGACACAGAATGGGCCCTTATCGAGTTTTCAGATGCCAAATCAGGTGATGTAAGGGCAGGGGGCAGGACTTCCATTCAGAGGGACCTTGACATGCTACAGGTGCGGGCTCACAGAAGTTTGTGAAATTTGATGAGGACAAAGTCCTGCATCCAGGACAGATTAAGCCCCACAACGTTCCAGGCTGGGGACTGACTGGTTCTGGAGCAGCCTGGATGAAAAGGACCAGGGGGTCCTGGTAGGCAGTGGACTAAGCACAAGTCCACCATGCACAATGGCAGCAATGAAGATGAACAGCCAGTTGGGCTGTATTAACAGGAGCACAGCCCGTAGACCGAGGAAAGTGGTTCTTCACCTTTACTCAGCGCTCACTAGACCCTGTGAGAAATATTCTGTCCATGATGGGCCCTGCACTACAACAAAGATGTCGATAAACTGGAGCAAAGCCAGCAGAGGGCCTTCGAGGTGGCTGGGAGCTGAAGCACATGACTTGTGAGGAGAGGCTGAGGGAATTAGGCTTGTCTAGCTTGGAGAAGGGATGTCTTCAGGGGGACCCACCAGCACCTTTCAGATACCTGCTGAGAACATGGAGGCCACCTCCTTACTGAGGTGTGAGGTGGGAAGACAAGAGAAGACATGGTGGGAAGGCAGATTCCCAAAGTTGTCATCACCAACCTGCTCTGAGTTCACTGTTAACCCTGCTGAGTGGGAGGCTGGACCAGGTGACTTCCTGAGATCCCTTCCAATCTAAACAATTTTGCAGTAAGCATTGTGCTAATCAGCAGTCCCCTGTTCTACCAGGTCAAAAATAAAGAAAACAACTTACCAACCAAAACTACAAGTCTGTATTTGTCATTAGGTTGTCGTCTATATTTTGCAACTTCTTCATATGTTGGGATATCTGCTGTATCATACTGATCACTCTTCTTGCACTCATACATAGATTTGTTTGTTTTTTTATCTTTTCTGCTAAGACGAAAACTTCTTCTAAAACCAGCTGCAATAAGAACAGGGTTTTTTTCAAAGTAAGAAAATAAGTCTTCTCAAAACATTTGAAAACAGTCTCTTCCAAACATTCAGGGATTGGTGCATGGAATAAAAAATGTACTATATGCTTAATAAGCCTGGTCATTAGAATGTTTTTTCCTGCAGTTTTAAACTGTATCAGATGCCCATTTAAGATGCAAAATTAAGATTACCAATAAAATCATAACAGTTGTAAAAACAAGCTGTAAAATACAATTACAATAAGTTGTTAATATATTTAGAAAATTTGAGTCTCTTATACATTAGCATATACACACAAGGAAATTCATGCAATCTGGACTCTCATACCACACTTAATACATTTCTATGAAATCGCCATGGCACACAGACACCAAATACAACATATGGTGGAAATACATCTGGCAGTTGAAAGGGTTAATGAGAATTAACTCCTTGAACGATTTTTTTTTGTACTTAGTTCTACGCTGATGGGATAAAAAAGTGCACAAAACCTTTCCTGAAGATGTTTAAGAGTAAAAAACATTGTTAGTTAAATTTCAAACCACTATGAAACATCTTAGACAGTACAGTACCCATATTGGGGAAAGGTTAGCATGAAATTAAAAGTTAATATTATTATTTAATTTGCATTTACAATCACACTGACAGTGTCACATCAACAGTGCCTATCTAGAAGACTGGAAATTTCATATAGACTTTAAGTACTCTCAAAGGAGATAATCATACGCATTTTTAAGTAGAAGAGCACAAAAAACCCTTCTACACTATATGTTAAAAACTAATTTACTCCTCTGTTAGTGATTACCTTACAGTTTTCCAAGTAAATCCTTTACATTGCATGATCTTACATTTTACTGGTATCTTTGTGGCACCACTTTTGTTCAAGAAGGAACTACAGGAAGGACTGCAAAGGACTGCAAAACTGATTTCATTTGGGGGGGGCAGTAATAAAGTAAAACACAAACTACATTTGAAATACTGGAAAAATCCCAACATATTATTTTTTTCTTCCAGAACATTTCATAGGACAGTAAACACATGTAAACTTTTGGTGACCCCAGATTTTTCAGCAGTATGTTTTCATAAACTTGTAACAGCACTTATGTTTAGGTGTTTGAGAAGTAATCATATTACAATTTTTTCTTCAAAGGTAGTATCTGGCAAATTCAAGACTCAGTTCTGCAAATATTTAAAACCAGATCTGAAGCTAAATCCTTCAAGGCTTAGTTACAGGCTTAGCATTTTGCACACATACAGTTCCACTTAGCATAAATCTTTGCAGAACCTGGATCACAGAGGATGTTAACTACGTTACTTTATGGATGTGAGCCTCTATACCTATGCGAATCTACAACACATGCACCCACACAAAAAGGGAGGAAAAAATTATTTGAGAATACAGTGATGTTGACCCATTTGTATCGAAAATACGAATAAGTAAAATGAAAACTGAAGGAAAAGGAGAAGAGTTAACATCCACAGAAAAGGCTGGTGACATTTTAAGAGCTACAGCATGGTCTAGACTTAGAAAGACATGGGCAGGGATAGAAAAGGGACCAAAATATGAGATATGTACACATACTGAAATAAACTGAGTTATGTTATTTTATTATTTAAAAGAACACCGACAATGAAGTGACAGCAGGCAGAAAAGCCCTGTTGGAGTGCTGATAGCTGTGAATTACACACCCAAGGGAGGGCCAGGGAGAACTTGTCTGCCCCAGGGTGAAGTCCGTCATGACATGAGGATGTTTTCTTGCTACATAACTACACCTAACTGTATAGACACATAGAAAAAAAGGTTAAAAGTAACATTAGCAATACAGACAATTTACAAGTTTCCTGAGGCCTCATCTAAAAGGATCCAGACAAAGATTAAAAACAAACAAACAGACAAAGAAAACAGTTGTCCTAAAAGCAAGCTTAAAATGGTTCTGAATTTTTTTCTGTATAATCATGTTACCAGGGGAAAAAAAAAGACAAAAAGCTAAAACGACAAAGAAAGAAGAATTCTTCACCATTCTCTACTAAATGGTTTACAGAATAAAGAGCTTTGTCATAAAAAAGAGAATCTACATATCTGCAACAGGTAAAGAGTAAGGGTAGTGATCAAACAAAGCTAAACTGATCAAACTGATCATCCCCATTCTAGTTTGGTATCGACCTCCCAACCACCAAGAGCTCTGTGCCTCTCAGTAGTTGCTCATAGAGCTGTTACCAACAGCTTGTTAACCTCGGCTTACATGTCAAAATGTGGAATCTTTAGGAAAAAATATTATTTCTGCAAAATCTTCATATCAATTCAGTCTTTGTTGGTAGGTTTTAGTAAGATCATTTGTAACTTGTTCCTCTTTTCTCCATCCACTTCATTCAGATTTCATTACCAAACTACCTGGTGGTAGGTTATTTACGAATTTTCGTCCTTTCTTCTCTTAAAAGAGGAAAAAAACAGTGTTGTTTTCATGGGGTTTGTTTGTTTTGGCTTTTTTTTTCCACCAAAAAGGATAAAAATCTTTTAGCTCTGTCTTAAGGCTGACTTATCCCTTGCCACTTTTAGAGGCTGCATGTAAAGCATCCCAAAGACTCAGCTGATACGGTTCCACTGCAAACATAGGTTTCCTTGATTAAAACATTTGCTATTTCTGTGACTGAAACTCACTGGTAAAACGAAAAAAGTAATATTGTCCTGTATTTGTAGAAGGCTCAATAAGTTCACCTAGGACTTAGACTTTACAGAAAAGCTATTATACTAATTAAAAAGAACAGATGAACATGGGAGCCAGAGATAACGAAGCAGATTCCCTGTATGGCTGATTTCTCTGCAATGTGCTGGTGAAGAAGCTCTGTAAAACTACTGAATATTAAGAACCTGTGATACGCCAATTGCTTTGTCGCTTTAAGACTATTGCCAATTTGAAAGTCATTTTAAGTGCTCCTCAAAGCCCAGCTGAATAGCCCTATAGAGAAAGCCAAGAAAGCTTGCTTTAAGTAGCTTTCAAAACCAAGGAAAATGTACAGTACAGAGAGAAAGGATGAGACTGTTTCAAATATATCCAACATTTTTATGATTCTGCTACTGCATTCCTGGAAACATGACTCTCCGTCTCTCACATCTGCCATTATATATCCCCACATATGTGGCTTAACTTTAGTACAACCTTCAGAAGCTATTTTATAAAGAACTGTTAATAAATATTTTTTATTGAACTCTGCATTTATGGTTGTGTTATAGGTTGGGCAGCTATGACTGTGCAAAAAGATTAAGCTGAACTGAAAAAACATCATGCTTGCAAGGAGTAAAACCATTTATGAACAAGCAAAAATATTCTGCTAATGTTTGCATATTTAAAAGTTCAGGAAAAAACCTTCATATATTTAAATTAACAATAAAGCTTTATGAAAAATATAGTGAAAATCACTACAGAAGCAAAAAATCAATACTGATATGCAATAGAAAAATAAAGTTTATATAAAATGATTAAGCTTAAAAATAAATTCTTACAAAGAACAAAGGGAAAAATAATTGCTTGCCCAGAGTATTTGATAACATAAACCTGAATGAATATGAAAGGAGCTGCAGGCTACACTGTCTGTGGAATATGGATATCAGCAGAGATTAACCTTAGTTGCCAAGTATGCAGACTATAAAATAAAAGGGGAAAATTCTGTTACTAAAGGAACATAAAATTCTGAACACTGGGAAGCTTGCATCAGCTCACTGGTTTGAGCTACACAATCAGAAGCTTATTGAACATGTAAACCCATAAACTACTGCTGGAATGTAACAGGCTTGGTGAAATAACAGCACTGGGAAGAAAATATGAAGAACAAATGTTCTCAAACTACAAATGTCTCCAAACTTTATAACACTTCTCAACATGAAATAAAAATCAAAAGCCGCTACTAATAAAGCAAATTAAGGCTCAACAACAATCCAAGAGAAACTACTTACATCTCTAAGAAAAAGAATGAAAAAAACTTGAGCAGAGAAGTGTGATTATTCATCTAATCACTAGCAATATGCATCTGGCCATCTCAGAACAACATCCTTACATTTACATGGAGAAATCCACTTCGGCCTCACACAGAAATCGAAACTATAAACAGGCAATGCATGAACCTGTCTCCTCTAAAATGTTTTAAAAGGATGCTGACATTCAGAGTTGTGCTTATTTAATGATATAATTCAAAAGAAGAAGTGAACAACTACACTGTGTGAATTTAAATCCAAGTATATAAGTTGAAGTAGAAAGTTAATTTCTCAAATTCAGA
The DNA here is from genome assembly GCA_013399365.1 of Pampusana beccarii. Classification (NCBI taxonomy): domain Eukaryota; kingdom Metazoa; phylum Chordata; class Aves; order Columbiformes; family Columbidae; genus Pampusana; species Pampusana beccarii. The sequence continues at coordinate 487,911 of VWYH01003442.1, read as the reverse complement.
GAAATTACACTAGCAGGAAATACTATAATTTAAATTCACATACGCTTCATAAATTTCCAAGTAAGGCTCTAGAAGAAGCACTTACATATACTTTTGTTCATTTTTATTCATTAAAACAAGTGCTTGTGTATGTTTAAATTATGTATAGTCTTCACTGAATTTAGTTTAATTTTGCAGAACTTGTAGTGGAAAAATGCTGTTTATGGGTAAATGGACTTGCAAGTACTTTTTGTATTTATATTACTGACAAAAGCAAGTTTGGTACTGTGGTCATTATCTAGGTTTGAACACAATATTTTTACTAGATATTTCTGGATTTTTTTCCCCCACCAAATATTGAGGGTTCTTGTACGGAGTATTTCTATTGTTACATAGGAACTGCACAAACACAGAGCAGACCTCTTGCTCTGCTTGCTTCTGGACTGATTCCCAGCTTGCACATTTAGACAGGTTAATAAAAATTTAGATTATGTCTGGATTTTTAAGACAAAATTGAGAATAGTAAACAGATGATATTCATCTATATTTACTGTATGTTCATAAAGGTTCAAGTAATGTAACTAGAATTTAAGCTTGGCAAAGGCACACTCCTAATGTTCTCCCCAGCAATTCCTCAGGAAATTACTGCAGAAACATATAATACTATACTGCGAATTAAATATTAGAATTTGGTGAAAAATCATGAAAATTATCGGAGTCACTTCAGAGGGGAGGGTTCAAATTAATAGCAGTATAACCTTGGACATAAAAGATCTGCCCCTAGATGGTACAGACATTCTGCTTTCTGAAAGCTGCCTGTGCTGTTGCTCTCCATGACCACCTCCTGTGTGTCTCAAGCACGTATCCTCTCAGAGACGGTCAGACATTCACAGAATATCCCGGTTCACAGATCGAGATGCTAACAAATACAGAGCCCTAAACCCATAATGACCCATAAAATCAACTGATAATTCACGAACTGATATTAGAATTGCTGTAGCTCACTTGATTTGATTACATACTATCAAAAGCAGCATGAAACACGACTTAGTCATTTTGGTTTTAGGAAGCGATCAGGGTATCCATAGTTTGAAAACTGTTTCTAGACTTCAGACATACGAACGATTTACCATACTTCAACTTACCTCATACTAACTGCCCATACGTGTGAACACAACCTGCTGTAAATTCAAAGTGATACAGGCCAACTGCTCCATCAACAGGTAGGCTAATTCAGGCTACCTTGCTCTTGTAACAGCTTACAACGTGCCAACAGTTACTCAGGTGTTACCACAACACCCTGAACTTGTTGGCGTGATACAAGTCCTTAAGTGACAATACTTTAGGTTTTGTTTTCATGGTAGTGTATTTAATCAAGACTTCATGATATAATGATGAAGAAACTTGCATAGAAATGCTTAGTTACTTAGTAATCAAAGAGTGCCATAAATGTCTACCATATTTAAAGAACAAGCACATTCAGAAAAATTGAGATGTTCGGGATTCACTTCAACAAACAATACTGCAAAACACAGGTGGACATTCAGAATAAGCTGTTTTAAAAAATTAGACATATTTGTTTTCCCACCCTCCAAAAAAGCAACAGGCAGGAAAAAAAAATCTTCGAAGGTCTGCAGCACCCTTAGGATTGAAGGAATATATACTGAGTGGAAAAGAAAAAAGCGGGAAGGTGAACTGCAGCAGTTAGATTTGGTATTGGCTTCCACGTACGTCACAGACGGTTTATAAAGTGTCTTTGCCTAGGACTCCTTTACCTTACAGACTACATGAGTTTTAAATCTTGCAAAGCATATAGCTAAGAGCTTTGTGTCCTCCCTGCAGCTGGTCAACAACTTTAGTTAAAATTATTATACTTCAGTTATTCCACAGCAGTATGTTCCTTGAGAAAATACAAGTGAAAAATAATTTAGGAGAAAAACAACCCTAAATATGTCTGAATGGGATTGAGGTTCTAATCCTCCGTGGAACAAGGAGACACTGGAGCGCATGAGAGAGTTTGAAACAAAAATCACTGTGTCCTGTTACCATGTGCAAAAGAGTAACATCAGCTTTCAAAAGCTTGATCTTAAGAGAGGATAAGTTTTAATGAATAATTCTTAGTGAAGAGCTCCAAGGAACCTCTGATTTCTAAACCAAATAGCTAGCTATTCACAACCAGCAAATATCCTTGTGTCTTTACCCCCAAATTGGTCTTAACTTTAGAGGAGCCTTTTTTTGTTCTGTCTTCTGTCTCTCCTCTCTGACACCTCACTTCCAACAGCACAGAGCCAGCATGAGAAGGCTGAAGGTACCATCTCTGGACTGATGGTCACACTCCGCGGCATGGAACCATCGTCTGCACTGTACACCAGCTCTCCAGTAATTTTTGTGAAGTTTCTCCTAAGTAAACTATGTTCCATCTTGATTTTTTGTTCTTTGCATCTGGGACAACAGTAGCTCATTCCATAAGACATCTCCTGCCTAGGTGATTGAGCCTTTTTCGAATGGTAGACCAGAATGTTTCACTGAAAGGGCTACAGCACAAAGAAAAGGTGGATTCTGTTTTGCCACCTTTATTCTCAAAGTATCAGCCCACTAAGACCTGGTTGCAAAACTATGATAATCTAATCTGGAGAATTCATGCAATCTGCATTTGTGGACAGAAAGAAAAGATGGGAGGGTGGAGGGAAGGTCCTTTCTGTTTTAAAGAGAAGATGCAGTTCATGTGGAATCAAATCCAAAGTATCATTTTCCAAGTATACTTCAATCTCTCAACACAATTGCAGTTTAACATTAATTTAGTTGATTAACTAACCAAGGTAAGAAGTTTACTTTCAGCGTGATCAGATGACCCTTAGTTCCACACGCACATGATGAAATCATACCCCATTAAGGTTTTGGAAGGAGGTTAAAGTTCTTTCAATTACATGGTTTGTGTGTTCCTGATGTTGTTTATATATCATATTTAAAAACAGTATAGTGCAAGAGGAAAACCATCTTTAATATACCGTACTGGCCTAGGATGTTTCAGTGAGCCCAGTGGCTTGGATGTACTAAAGCACTTTGACAAGTTTCTTCCCACTCCTCTTGTAGTAGGAGGATGAAAGCCTTGGGAAAAGGGCTGGTTGCCACAAAATCTGCTCCAGCCAGCCTTCAGCTGGCAGGAATTCTGGACAGTTTCAACTAAAATATTTTTACATAGCTTTTAAAATGGCACAAATTAAAAAGCTGAAACATATCATGGAACATTCACCTTTTTTAAATGTTACTTTTGTTTGAAAATTGGAATCTTGAAGCTGAAGCCAAAGGACTCCTTCCCCTCCTCCTCTCCCCTCCTGACAATGATACATTGAGCTCAGACTAGCTTTAAAGCTAAATTTAAGCTATTGAGTTATTAGGACTTATTCAGTTTTGCAGCGTGGAAAAAGAACCAGTGCCTGCCAATCTGCTCTGTATTCTCACTGAATCCTCCCAAAATTATTAGATAGACATGTACAAAGAAAGTGTAAGCAAAACTTGGATAAAACCTTGAAAGTGTGTCTTTAAAAACTTACTCAAACTTTTCACAATAGAGTAACCTTCTTGGTTCGTTAAACACATTGCTTACTTAATGTACTTCAAAAGTCAATATTTTTCCCAAATTCACATACATTTTTTATTTTGACTTAGAAATCAAACCAGTATTTTATTAGCTTATGTTGAACCAGATAAAGGGATACACTACATAAATCCTTTATGTCAAATCCAATGAGCCATTTTTAAAACCTTAATATTCATGCTTTTCTCATGCAGAATAAGGACGTTTATATGCAGATTACCCCCAAAAGCACAGTGGACACAGTAGTTCCAGGGAAAAGAAGCTGAAAGAAAGGAAGAAATTGTCTGTTGTAACCAATTGCTCACCTAGGTAGGATCCACTGTTGTGACCAGCACATTCAGCATCTTCTGGACGAAGGGTAAAAGCATACAGAATAAGAGCCAAGAAATAAAGCAGAATAGTTAGAAGCCCAGCAAAAAATACAGAAGAAATTACTTTAAAAATGACAATTATACAAAGCATAGCATTAAAAAGCCTTCAAGAAGCCATTTTCTTAAAAACATAAAACATCTATTGTTTTATATTTTAGCTGGAGATATTCTGGAATTTTGCAGCATGCACACTGATGTTTTTACCCTTTCAAGCAAAAATTGTGATGACAGCAAACATTCTAAAAAGAATTCTAACTGTAGTATTCACACTTTATCAGTTAATAGAAAATATGATGCCACTTAAAAGAAAGCAAAATGTATTTGATGTAAATCAAGCTTTTTTGTAAATTATACATTATCAGACTTCAGCTTTAAGTTTTGGCTCACTGGATTAGACAGAAAGGTTTTTGATCAAAAACACATCCTCTCATTTGATATAAAATAGCTATAAAGTATATTTTTTCATGCCAGAGGCCCTTTGATCAAAAATACGAGCTACAATTTCTAATGCCTTTATAAACAAAGGTCTCTTAAGTTAAAAAAAATTACAAGAGATCAGCTGCTACGACTTTAACATATGCTGCAAGCGTAACAGGAACCAGCTACACTCAGAGAGAAAACAGTAAAGATGATACAACGTGGATGAACTTTCTGTCATCGCAGAGAAATACTTTGTCAGTGTTAACTAGAAATGCAAGACCTCTCATGACCATGTAATTAAGTCCAAACCATCTCCTTCCATCCCACCCCACCCAAATTTTGCTAATATTATTTTATGATACTACTTTTCTATACATATCTTCCAGAAGTTCAAGAGAGAGAAAGCAGTTTAAAACAACAGTTCAAATTACTGATCTTTACATGAAACAACGAGGAATATTCTGGTATTTTTATCTACTTTAAAAGATGATTCAATGTATTTAGTGGCAATATGAAAACGTACGTGTAACATCTCATAGAAACGTTTGACTATATTCAATTTAATTCTAAACACATGTTCTCTAAATAAAATGATTGGGTTATGCAGGGAAACTTTTGTACATGTACCTTCAATTTCCTCTGAGAAGCACAAAGGAAAAATAGGAAAGGAAATCATTAAATGGAGTGAAAACATAACTTAAGAAAGAAAAGTTAAATTGAAGAAGAAAAATGCACCTACCACACTCAACCGCTTCCTCATCTTAGAACAGCCAAAAAACAAAGTATTATTGTTTAATACTTCATAAATAGGAAAAAATTTAGCAATGTAAGCTACTCTAAAATCCTCTTGATAGTACCTATTATACCAAAGCATAGACCAACATACCAGCACTGAGTTTAACTTACATGTTTAACTACACTCAAAAAAGAACCTAAAAAGACATTGAAATATTATGTGCACTTTAAATTTCCTATATGAGATTTTTTCAGTACTTATTTGGTAGCAATGACCAGTTGTCATGGAAGAGCTCCTTCGTATTAAATACAAAGTTTGATAATTCCATTTAATCAGTCTTAATCTTGAATTTCTAAGAATCACTATCATGAACATGATCTCAGTATTTTTCTGCACTTGTAGTAACAACTGCTACTGTCCTTGGGAGTTTTTTGGTATTTTTTGAATGTCTATAGTTGTACCTGAAAAAACACTGAAAGAATTTATATACTTCTTTTTCCTCTGACAGTATCCTAATATAATAGGTATACTTAAGATTTTCTGATTACCTATAGTAAATTAATAAATTTCTGCCTCCTTGATAGTGGAAAACAAACATTTTTACCATCATCTTTGGGCTTTTACGGAAAAGCAAGATAAATACAATGAATTTTTGTTCACAAAGATATTATATACTAAGGTCTAGATTTATACAGATGTTTTACAATCTACATCTCATTCAAACTTCCTTCAGAGTATAGATAAATATGCTTAAAATACAAATATTTCCAAGAGTTTCCATGAGGCATGTCTTTCCTCAGAATGTAAAGAAATTATTCAAGAGAGATTTTACAATCTTTCACATGTAACCGATGTACCAAACAAAGGTGAGGTCAAAACCCTCCTGCCTGACTACATGGAAGAGCTTCTCCCATTTCATGTTAGGAACTGGATACAAAAGTCTCTTCTGCCAGGGGAAGAATACTGTTCTGCAGAATCCCTTCCTGGTACTTTTTTTCCTGAGGACTTATGTTTTAAAATAATAGTATGGAAGACCTCTCTGAAGCCTATTTGAAGGTTATTTCTACACTCAAGGTGACCATACAGTTTTCGTAGGCTGGAAAGTCCCCTAAGGTGAGCACTGCTTGGTTGACCACATCTGGTGCCTTAAAAGGGTGCTGACAGTTTTGTGAGTTGAGAGCAAAATCGCTGGATCCTCTTCCCTTTGCTGACCTTAAAAGCTCCCAGTTCTTGAAGCAACAAATGCCCCAAAGCTGGACTCAGAATGGCAGGATGGCTTACAGGTACTATTTCTTTCTCCTCTGTGTTGAGAGACCTCTTACACTTCCTGATATGTATGACAAGTTTTTCTATATTTCCATGGCTTTTAATAGGCTGCAATGTATCTCCTGAAAAGAAGTCACTAATGCTCAAAGCCAGTTCACATCGATACATCTAAAAAGCCTCCTGAATTCCACAGTTATTTGACTTAACTAGTGGCTGTGCATTTCAAAGTATTCTGTCTGGTATTTTATCATTGGAAACAGAGAAATCCTCATTTAGGAACTGGGCCAGGAGAAAAAGAGGTCTCTACGTACAGACAGGTTTACACTCGCTCAACCCTGACCACTTCGGACCTTTGGAGACCTGCAAGAGTGGGAGATGGTGGAGCTACAGCAGCAGGGCTGAGAACATCTGGAGGGAACGCAGGCTTCTGGGCTACCCCTGCTAGGGAAGGGAATGGTCTTGTCCATCCATGGTATACATCAAAGATTAGGATTCCCAAGGGCACCAGCTGATGCCAGAGAGCACAAGCCAAAAGACGGAGTGAAGGAGTTCTGAATTTTTTGTGTTTTGTTGAAAAATCTTCCTTCTTATTACTGCTCTTGCTTTTCTTGGGCTGCTCCTACGGTTGAACATAACAGTCTATAATGAAAAGGTCCAGGATATCAATGGGTCTTCACAGCTTCATGCAGCTATGAAATAGTCATCAACATGTAGCTCCCAATTTGAACTTTACCAGGAATTTTACCAGGGCTACTGCCTGTCCTCAGTGAAGCCAGAGGTTACTTGCCAGGGAACTTTCATAGAATCACAGAATAGTTCGGGTTGGAAGGGACCTTCAGAGGTCACCTAGTCCAACCCCCTGCAATGAGCAGGGGCATCTTCAACCAGATCAGGTTGCTCAGAGCCCCGTCCAGCCTGGCCTTGAATGTCTCCAGGGATGGGGCATCCACCACCTCTCTGGGCAACCTGGGCCAGTGTTTCACCACCCTCATTGTAAAAAATTTCTTCTTCATGTCTATCCTGAACCTCCTCTCTTTTAGTTTAAAACCATTAACCCTTGTGTCATAACACACCCTTCTAAAAAGTCTGTATTTTGATTCACCACTAACTAATACAGCTCTGGGTGTCTGAAGCAGTTGTGTGCGTGAAGCAGATACATGCCTAAAGTTTCAAAGTTCGGAGACATTAAAAATTGGGGTAGATCTTCTGAGGCCAATCTAGTTTCACTAAACTGAGGCAGGACGAGAAAGGAAATAGAGGTGTTCATCTGAAAAGAACAAATTATAGACTAAAATAAGGAAATCTTACAGGAAGCAGCAAAATAAAAGCAGTGAAAAAATGAAAAGAAAAAGGTAACACAGAGCAAATAAAACACTGAGAAAAGAAGAAATAATATCAATTAAATGTAGTGTGATAAGAAGGAAGAGGAAGTTACAAAGAAAACAGTCATGGAACAGGCTCATGAAACAACAACAAAGTATAACCAAGATATAAACGGGAAAAAAAGAAATAGGAAACACAAGCGCAATGGAAGCTTAGGAAGTAGGTGTTTTTATTCATTTTAGAAAGACTTCGACGTAGCCAATATGCTATACTATAACAATGCAAAACAGTATTACATACACTGTATTTTTTTGTATGTATTTTAATGGAAATATACTCAGATTTGGTTTTGGGGGCCTCACCTAAATTATATTACTTATGAAGCTCAAAACCAGTGCCACTCTGGGAGCTTCCTCAACTCTTTGGAACAGTCCAGCATCAGATTAATTTTTAAAATTTTTGCTAACTTTCTTTCAACAGCATTTTCATCAAAGGATCTTACTTAAATGTTTCTCAGTCTAAAATTAGATCCAGCAGCTCTGTTCTAGTTTTTTATCACAAGGAAGTTACATTATCCCTTAAATTCTATTTCACTCTAGTAAACAAGAAACTGTGAGGTACGATGATCTGCATTACAGTGAATATATTAAGTACTCCTGATTTTTTAGTGACAGCCCCACATAGCAATTGACATTTATACTGTTTTGCAGTTCTTTATCCTATGGTTTTGTAGATTGAACTATACATATACATTCATGTTATAGAAGATATACAGTGATCTAAGTTAATCCTCTCATAACATCAGATAACAGTAGGTCTAGCAAGATAATCTGGAAAATGAAGAAGGATAGTCTTGCAGTGAAGGACAGAGCAAGAGTTTATGAGATCCATTTCCACTTCTGTCTCATGTGACCTTGACTCAAATGTCATCCAGCTTCAGGTTTCCTTAATTTCTCTGTAGTAGCAAGAAGTTAATATTTGTAAAGACAGCAGACTTCTGAACAGAGATGCCAATGTGCTAATTTAACTCTATGGATCTAGTTTATTTTTTGTTTTTACTCATAACTACCTGCAGGTGGGCAATCACGTTTCAAATACGAACACAGAAAAATACTGAGAAGAAAGGCAGAGTTAAGATTGTGCAGCAATTAGAACAAGGCAAAAGAGTCCTACTCTACATTTATCCTAAATGTTTGCTCTTCAAATACAAGTGGAACAAAGCATTCATTCTTCTAGCCTGTTCACATTCTTTTGTTGGCAGAACATGATCTTCAATTCACAAGACACTCATCTATGGATAAACTGGGTTACATCTTGGTTGAATGAACAACATTTGGCTGCAGTTAAATATTTCCTCTTGCTCATACAATGCCAATCACATACGCTAAATCAAAATTGAAAGTAAAATGGGGTTTAAGACCTAGAAAAACTATACGATCATGGCTTTGCCACAGTAAGTATTTACATTTAGCATTAAATATACAGAACAAATGTATTTTCAATGAAAAGACATCTCCGAACAGCTCTATCATATATGCTACATACATATCCGTAATTATATATAACTATACACACAGGGTATAAATATACACATACGCATATGCATGCATGACACAAGTTAACAGAAGTTACAGGCTACACTAGTATAAAATATAAAGTTACCAGCAATTTTCATACCAGAGACAACACATATATATCATAAGAATAAACACAGTAACTGCTATGGAAGCAAAACTACGCTGAAGGCATATAATGTCTTAGCCAATTACTGTAGTTTATAATAACTGCAGAACAGTAAGTTATTTGGTTGTTAGTCCAAGGAATTTAGTTTTTTTTCCTCAAAACAATAGGTGATCAGTGTTTTATCTACAAGCCAAAGCAAGCTACAAATGCAAGAACGAGCATATTTGTTGGCAGTGACTATTACAGTCAGAGCACGAGAAATCTTTGTGTTCAAGCTAACAGGCTGGGAACTGCTAAACAAATGAATTCTTGCCCATGCTGAGTCTCATGTCACTCCTAATTAGGTGGGATGTGGCGACAGGAGACCTCACAGATCCAACTCCAGCTGCAGAGTTGCGCCCAAGCTAAGCTGACCTCCTAGAGCCGGGAGTGCTGTTAAGGGTTACTGAGGAACAGGCGGTGAGCAGGGTGCAGACACAGCGAGGCTGGCTGCACGCAGCCAGGCACAGCACTGCTGCACATCACCGCGCATCACCGTCCCACCACGTGCAGCGTTAGTCCTGCTCACACCTTCTCATTCATCTCCATCCCTTTACTTGCATTCCATTTTCCTATTGTCTTTTCCATGCTGCTTTTGCTTATAATTTTTCGCCAGTTTAATTTTGCCATAGTATTAATGCACGAGCAACACTGGTTTCTGCCGAAACGTCATTGCTGTTCAGAATTAACAACAATGCTGAAAAGGCTTGAGAGGTTTGGTATCTCTCCATCTCTGCACTAACTCAGAGCCTGGGAAGTAACAGGATCAATCTTGTCAGCAGGTCTGCACATGTAGCCGCTACCTATCTCATGCTTTTAAAACTTAGCCAATCTTAACGGTGAACTTATTGAGGTTTTCTACCAGTAATAAAAATCCAAAACAGGCCAGAGTTTCTATTCGTAATTTTCCCATTCACAATTTCAAAATCTTTAACAAAACAAATATGTTAGTGTTTGATTTAAAAGGAATCAAGAAACAGCTGAACTATAGTGTAAATACTGACTAAAGTAATGCTCTTGCATAATACTGTTAATTGTGCTAATTTAATAATTTCAAAGCCCATCTTCTGTGGGGTTTTGCCTAACACGGTTTATGAGCAGCTTCTGCCCATCTGTTCTTTCACTGCCCTTGTTGCAATACTTTCTCCTTTTCTTTGTCCTCAGTATGAAATTTCACTTCCCTGCTTTTCCCTTTATTTCTTTATTCCTTCTTTTTCTGGGTCCTCCTCTCAATGTAAAATCATCTCTTGTCAACATAGGCTCCATATATATTATCAATTTCCTACCACCTTAGACCCAGGTACCGTCAAACTATGCACCCTCTCCATTTGCAAATGAAGAAGTGTGATTTCACTTACCTTTCAATATTTAATGTATACTGTTTTGTCCCTTCCTCCAGTGTCCACATGTTAAATGTTTTTCACTTTGACTGGTGCAATGTGAGAAACATTCTCTTATCTCTTTCAAGAAAATAGCTAAATTCTTGAGAGGTGTACATATGTACCTTCCACAAAGCTAAAGTACTTACTATTACTTACACCCACTTTACACATAGACACAATGAAATACGTTGACTTGGCTACTAAAATGAAACTAAGGTTTGGCATTTCCAGTATAAGCTGATCCTTTTAATAGTTTAAAAGTAGGTTGGATTTCTGTTGTTTTCAATGTAAATAATTATTTCTGAAAAGGTTCCTTGCAAGAGGTTCCTCCCCTTCCCTTGACATCTGTATACAGATACAGATAAGCATGGTCAGCTTGTATGTACCAAAAAAGGCCACTTGTTTTGCTTCCAAATTTATGATACACAAATACGTGTACAGATTAACAACTTTGAACAACATGCATTGCTATCCTGAAAAATATAAAAAATTCAAAATTGGAAACAGAAAGAACACTTCTCAAAAGTAATCCAATCTAGCTCCTCACAGGTTTTGAAACATACTTGATTATCACACCAAATCCTGATGGACATTAATGTTACTGTGAATACAGTTTCTGACTATGTTTCAGAGAGTTTGTTTTCTAGACAAATACACCAGTCTTTCCTACTTCCAGAACTGGCTTGAGAAGGAAAAAAAGAAGTTGTAGGATACTTCTTGTAAGTTATATGATTTTGAGTAATTTTTAGATTGTTTTTCAAGTAAAAGGACACTACTAGCACACCTAAGAAACTAGAGCTGACTCACCTTTTCTTGGTATCCAAGAAAATAGAATATTTCTCCTTGATTCTCCCTCTTAAAAACAAAGGTATGTACCCAGGTTTCTTCCCCATTACAAAACATGGGATCTGTGGAACGAGGTGACTGAGCAGAGCAGACTGACATCCAGTGCTACTTACCATGTCTCAAGAAAGCTTCCTAGTGCAGCTCCCCATCCATCAGGAAAGGGACTTTTATTGGCAGCTCTGCTGAAGTCAACAGGATTTCATCTTTGGAAAGCTATAAGAATATCAGCTGGCAAACTGCCCTTTCCCTCCAAACCGCTAATGGAATTCACGTCACACAACTTGATGGGATCAGTTGCAATAGGAAGAAACCTCTCAATATACAGCTAGTTCAGGAAGATCTACAGAACACCAGTTGCCCCACACAGTTACCCTTCCAAACATTGGAAAACCCTATATTAAACTGAAATCCTGTAGTACAGGATTAAAAAAGAATCAGAAGAAATCAAGCATTATCAATTTCCCACCTCATTACATGGGATCTTGTTAAATACAACTTTAGATGATAATAATCAGTGGGTCGTAGCCCACAATACAGAAAAGGGTTTAAAAAAACCAGACCCAACAGTCCTTTCCAGTTTTCCATTCCCTGTGTCACCTTCCTTACTAGTTTCTGCTACCGGCAGTATGCTGTTTGTTCAGCTGAGTAATGCGAGATTTTCCAGCATCTCCCAAGTGTGGTACGCTGATCGCTCTACACAAATACTGACATGGCCTCCACATCTCACAGCCTCATGGCTGTGCTTGGTAACATGAAAAGCTGCCTAACTTTAGAAAGAACACAAGGGTGCGGAGTTTCTCAGCTTACGTGGAATCTTCTTGAAAAGCCAGGCAAGTGGAAGGCTTTCCTGAGAGCAGCTCAAACAACATCCTAGTCACAACATTTTTTCTGTAGCTGAATTCTGGTCCTTCAAATGGCCACCTCTATGAAGGATCTGAATTCCCTCCCAGCACTAAATGCATGTGTAGTTTTTGAACGAAGGGATGGACCTCTACTCAGAACAGCACTTCCCCTCTTCCCATGGAAAACTGGCAGATGTAGCAGCAGATTGTCCCAAGAAGTGAGGAAGAGAGAACATGACAATCCTACATTACTCTGCAGTCTTTCCTCCTTCAAGATGCACCACTGCCTTCAAGATGGTATTTAGCTGGACCTTGCTTTCTCTAAAGAAAGTATAAAAGACAATGACAGTAGGCATACTGCTTGACCCTAAGGCTCTGTCATTTGTAAAGGCAAGTGGAAGAAGAGGAACATTTCTCCCTTGTTTAAGCTAATTGAGGCAAAGACAGTGGAGACAGCAGAGACAACAACAGCCAACATCATACTGCGCTTCTTCTTTGGGTTGTAATTTTGGCAATTCCCAGTCAAGTTCAGACTGCCTATTTGGAAGGATGAGATGCATCTTGTAAAACCTTTCACTTGAAGGTCACTAAAAAGATGCAGTCCATTACGAAAGGAATCATGCAGTGCTGCTGCAGGAGATGATTTACCTCTTCAAAAGCTCCAGTGCCACCTTAACTGAAGGCTCTTGTTGAGGGGATTATCCAGAGTCAAGAACAGTGGACAGAGAGAAATAGCTATACCCTGGGATCAGACACTTTTCCAAAACTGAGGCAGAGCAACTTGACCTAGCACCTATAGAAACAACAGGTTTACTACAGACTGAAGGAGCTCTTTGTTTCCATGATCTATGTAAATTCAAAAAGCTATAGCACAATCATGTAATCTGTTATTGTAATTACAAGCTAATCAAAGGCTTTGGAGTTAATAATAGCATTCAGGCACACAATCAAACAGTAAAATGGAATGAAAGATTATTAGAAAACTAAGAGTAATAGTTAAACTTCAGAACACAAAAGCCACAGCAAGGAGTTAGGAAAATTGCAACAGAAACCTCGGTGAGAATTTTTAAAGTTAAAAGCATTTAGTTCCGCACTGAGTGTGCCAGCATCCACTGTTTGCCATAGTACCCATACTTTCTGGTTTAATGTTAGAGAATGAAAGATGGTTGGAAATCTTAGATCACTTTCTGAATATTTCTAGTTGAACTCACAAACATGTTTGCATTTAAGATTTAGATCCTACTGAAGCATGATAGTTTCTTACATTGTACTCACTTGGTTATGAGTCTGTACAACTGAAAGAAATAACAGGTCAAGTAAAATATGCAATAATACTTAAAACAGATGTTGATGTAAATTCCAGTGGAAAGAAAATACTGTTTCGATGTATGCGCTTTCTTTGAGCTTATTTTTCTTATATTGTGCAACTACTGTATTTAAAAGCAAAGACTATTAAGAATGAATTTGTTTAAAAAATAGTAAGCGGTTCTGTGAAAGCCTGTCAAAGAACTGAATGTCCTGACTTAAAAAAAACTGTGCTGCTTCATGAGACACAAAAAATCACCAACTATATGAGGGAGAGAAGGGGAGACTATCTGACCTTTTATCTCAGTCTCAATATAAATTTCACTGTATTGATGCAGTCCAAGTTATATAAACCGTTGAGCCAATCCTGTACTATTTCAACAGGAAAAGAACACTCCTCAACCTTTGAAATATTATATATCAAAACATTAATTGGGCTTGGTTCTTCAAAAACGAAGTCAGAGGGTTGGGAAAAATTGGTAGCTGCTTTTAAAGCTTTTAATGCCAGCTCCTATATTTATTTTCCTACTGATACAATGTGATAAAGAAGCTATTGAGCATCCTGTAGTCACAGGGCTGAAACAAACTGCTGTTTTATAAGGTTAGAGATCAGGAGTATGATTTTTATCCCAGGTTAACAGACTTACATGATTTTCTGTTGGAAATTTTCAGTGGCTGAATCTGTACTTCTGGTCGTCTTAGTGCAAACCTCCTGTAAAATGGGAGGTGGTGGGGGAAAGACACAAAGTCCTCAGTTTTCATCACAAGTTTAGGATTAGTAAACACTTATCATCATGAGACTATAGCAAAATATCCCGAAGACTTTATAAGAAATTAACTTAAAACAATACAATCTATTTACAATCTAAAAAAATAAATCCTCAGCCTCCAATTTTTGAAAGCTCTCCAAAACCTGCTGCAGTTCTTATTCCTGCATAGTACATCAGTGTGAACACAGATACTGATGTGCTATTTTCCATATGTTTTTCCTTTCAGTCTGGATCAGTGTCATCCTATCAGTTTTTGTCATTATTAATTCTAGCCAGACAAATAAGGAAATCCAAAGTATTTCAGCAACAGGTTTCCAAGTTCAGTTGTCTTGCTGCAAATGCAGGTTTATCATACCCATGTAATCTATGAGCAGTACATATGACAACTATGCTAACTTAACAACTCGGCAAGTATGTGTCTTCTCTTACTACAAAAAATAATGAAACTATGCTTCTCAGTAGCTCACCTCTCCTGGAAATGCTTTGAAGGGATCAAGCCTGCTCTGGGATTGGCATCACCTTCGTGTTTGGCCTGCCACCAGGTTGCATCATCCTGGCTCATGATCTGAAGGACATCTCCTTTTTTGAAAGCAAGGCCAGCTTCTTTACAAGGAATTGCTTTATCCTCTTTAGGATCATAGTCAAACAGGGCTCTGATAAACATCTGAAATAAACCATGTTTTATCTTTAGAATCAAAAATACTAAATGTAATCCAAAGGTATCTTCTATTTTTGCTTTTACTGTTCAAAAACTTTGAATTAAATAATGTAAAGCAATAAACATTTACTGCTGTAAAACATCCTTATGGATGTCTAACATTAGAAGTTCATATGGAAATGCTAAATTCATTGCTCCTCCAACTGCAATCCCAATGCAGCCAAGGTTATAAGATCCAATCCCCAAAGGCAAACAGGACTTTGCAGGTGAATAGTGTGCCCATATGGGGAACAGAAGAGAGTACCTTATGTCAACTTCATGGATGTACAGCTAGAGCTTCAGAACCACGTTTCACCCACTTGTAAATTTAGTACATGAATATCGCGTAGCGCACTACACATTGTTGCATTAGAAACACTGAATCTGGAGGCGTAAATCACATTCTTGGTTCTGCCATCCAAGCAAACACTATGTAGTCTCAGCGTAACAGTTACTGCAATAGTTTCTGAAATAGTCTTGCCTACCTTGCCTTCCTTTACTGGCATTTCTTCCTTCACACTAGGTATAATTTTAAATGTAATTGCTCCTTGAGACTGAGCCTGGTGAACATTTGAAAAGAGTATGAGAAATAATGAAAAAGAAAATGAGAATTAAGCTGTACATTTCAAAGAAATATTAAAAGGAAAAGAAACTCAAATTAATTTTAAAATTCTGAAATTTAACGAATCTCTCCTCTCCCAAGCATGATCCATGGAGTTCGACAGCTTCACCATTCCAAACTTTGCATTGCAAATAATAAAATACCTGCTTGAAATGCTTGATTTTATGTGCTTCACTGGTGGCCAGAGATGGAGTGTTAAAAACTGGGACCTGCATGTTTCAGAGGTCCCACTTCTGCGCTGAAAGCAGAAGCAAATGCTATAGCTAAAATATATGCATATTAGAAGCAACCACAGGACTCCTGGCACAGTTTGGACATCCCTGGAAAAATCCAACTAACATTTCATTTAAAAAAAAAAAAAAAAAAAAAAAAAAAAAAAGAAAAATCCATATAGGCTTATGCCATATTTATCATATAAAACTATTGGGGGGGATTTATTCTTTTGGCAACTTAAGATACTTGAAAAGAAAAACATATTTGAATAGACTACGTGTACTAAATGGAAAAAAAGCCCTCCACTATAAATCTTAAAACAAGTTAGCCATCATCAGCCACCTCATCCATTCATCTTTCCCTATATCCCACTTAAAGTGTGTCTGGCTGCATTTTACTTATTAACCACAATATATTCCCACTGCCTCGGTGACATTTTGCTGTTGAAGGAAGTGCTAATCAGCTGGAGCCTCTGCTGCTGTTGCACGCAGCCGACAAGTTCCATAAAACCCGGAGAGCGCCACAGACAGCCAACGATTCAAGCAAAATGGAAACAGGCCCGTCCAGTACCGAGCGAGACACGGTTCTGCCGGCACGTCTGCGCCCCAGAGCTCGCTGTTGGACAAGCAGCAGCCAAGTTCTTATTGCACCAGCCGTAGGGCTGGAATCAATAATTCCGTTACTTCTGAAACAAGCCCTAACTAGCTTTTGATGTTTATATTGTACCTCGAGGAGGTAAATGGGGAAATTGTTCACACCTTTTCTAGGGCTATTGTGCTTCTAGAGATTTTAAAATATTAATTTCTAAAGGAAAATATGTTTCTGTAGGGAACATAAAACCACAAAGCAAGTATAAATATCAGCGGGCTAACACTTGAAATGAATCATCTCGGTTATTGAACCAAAGCTGTGAGACAGCTATTCAGTTCAGCAGGACAGCAAGGTATTTATGCATATAGAAATGCCTACACCATGAATATAGAGCTGTCATGACCCTCATAGCTTTCTTTGCTGTAGAAGTATTAAATATGTCAGACAAATTCTAAATTACTTGATGTGCAATAGCGCTCTATAAGTGAATAATTAGGCTGGCTTCAGAAATTCCGTAGTTCAGAGGAGTACAAACAATCACATAAATGGCTATACACTGCAAATGAATACAAAATATAATCTTAACATACCACTTCATTCTATCAAGTACATGTATTATGAAGTAATTTTCACATGGAGTTAATGTGTTATTAATAATTATGAATACATTTTAAAGTTTTAATTCAACAGATGATGGTGTGTCTGAAAAACTGTAGATTATACACTGAGGTCTGCAATATTCTGCAACATATTTAAAAGCCATATTACCATCATTAACTCTTTACAACTAATCTGAAATTGCATATATATGTAATGCATGGATAATAATTCTCTAAGAAAATAGAGGTGGCACTGGAAGAAAAAGCATTATTGTAGAATATACTTTTTTCTAAGAAATACACTAGAGAACACAAGTCTAATTACTTTGTCTTGACTCCCTTAAATTAATTTTAAAATGTTTGGTATTTACCAAAATGTGTATTATTTCTTCAGGTTTTTTATCATCTACAGGAATCCCATTGACTTCCCTCAGCTCATCACCAACGTGAATAAGACCTACAGAAGGCAAAGAGGAGTTGTTCAACAGTAGCTATATATTATACAAAAAATGCCATTAACATGCAGCTTCTTTCTCCATTGCTCATCCACTTTAAGCTATAACTTAAAAGCAGGTATATGTGGTGAACATATCTGTGAGGACAGGAGCTGTTGATAAGTTTGAGATGGCTGATTTACTCACCTCCCATCCTTCCTCCTGAAAATTAGAACAATTTCTCTGTGACTTTTCCAGACTTTTATGCAGATGTTTAAAAAATGTCTGTGCCAATTCTTTTCCTACTCATAATACTTTCTTATTGCTACACAGCTGCAAGCACTGCAAAGATCACTTAGGCTGTGAGTGCTAATTTGCGGCACAAATGTTTCCTAATTTAACAATATATATCTAGATTTACTCCATTACCCCATGGAAGTGTGAAACACGGCTGTCCTAGATTTTCCTCAATGCAAAGAGGCACTTCAGAGTAAAATTCAGGACCTCTTGCTTGAGCTCTTGCAGATTTTGAGCATCCCAAACTAGCAATAGCAGTCAAGGATATGCTGGTATTTTGAGAATCACCAGCTGAAACTCCAAATGGATGTACTAAAATAAAATAATTCAGCCATCCTGAGTTCCTCCATCAGCAGGTTGTAATCTTGACATATCCTTTCATTTCTAAGTGCGTATCTTCACATGGAAACAAACCATTATATATCTTAAAAAAACCCTGTATCTGCTAACTTAAAGATACCCAGTTGCAAGTGAACTGGGGAAAAAAAAATCAGCATGAATACTTTGACCAGTATTGAAATATCACTCTGGAAAGCTGCCCAAACCCCAAATACTTTTGTTTGTGATAGTGATGTATTTTGTGTGTAGAATCTGCTCCCGTTTTATCTCATCTTCTTCTGAGTTATAGAACTTGAATACCTAGTGGAAAAGAGCAAAACCTTACCACTTCTATCTGCAGCTCCTCCACGCATTATCCTGGCCACCACAATTGCACCAGTCTGTTCATCCCTTTTAATAGTAGCACCCTTAAAAAAAAAAAAAAAGTTATTTGGTTAATCTTACCATAACTTTAATTCACTAGACTAAAAAAAAAACATTTGCTATGTAAAACTGCAAAAAAAGTTGTCATCGTATTATAACAATGTGTGAATAAGCCAGAAATGATACCTTCCTGTGAAAAGAATATACAAAATATGTTGCTGTATTACCATCCTATTAAAACATGAGTTCTTTTCCATTCAGAACTGACTCATGCAGTTTGGACAAATGATACAAGAAGTTTACTGTTTGATTTCATGTTAACTGCAGCGTACCTTACCTGAGCCTGTTGCTAAAACTGTACTAAACTATTACTAAGAATTGATAAATTGTTTTTCCTGCATTAAAACAGGCCCCGTTACATACTATGGCTATAAAAACTTTATCTGTGATCGTAACCGTTGCGCTTTATGCTCAGAACTGCCCGTGTAACCCACTCATCATAATTTTGCTTTACAGTGTTACCAATGAATAAACACGAATCTGAGAAAGGCCCTTGCACACCAGGGCTCACCTGGACGACCCTTGGGACAGCAATGCGGAGGAGGGGAACGTTTCCTGAGTTAGCCATGGCTGTTTTCATACACTGCACAAACACGGCAGCCAGGCATTTAGGTAAAATGACATCATGTAGTTAAATTTCCAGCGAACAGCTGTCTAGATGAGAAAAATGCCTTTGTAACTAGAGCTGAGAGGGCGCGCTGGGAAGAGGCGGAAGGTGCTGGGGCAGCAGCAGAAGCAGCGACAAGGGAGCCGGGAAGGGTGCGGAGAGGCCTGTCCTGCCAGGCAGAGGGGACGGGGCCAGGCGGAAACGCTGGCCCTGCTTGGAATGCAGAACCCGCAGCATAACGACACAGATATTAGCTAGTTACGATGTACCGTATAATCACCTGCAAAAAGGTTATTTCATCCAGTATTTTCACAAAACAACACAGAAAAAAAGCACCTCCTGGCCAACAGCTTTTTATCTGCACACGATCGCTTTGCCGTGTCAATGTATTTATTATAGTTACCTCTGATAGCTCTGACTTTTTTAATCAACAGAGGTATTTAGGACTCTGGCAGGTAAGTCAATTTTCTGAAAAGTTCCATTTTTTTATTAGTATTACTTCACCTCTGAGTACAAGACAGTGGTCAGAATTTCCTTCCATCAAAAAAATTGTTGTGCTTGAAGTACAGAAGCACTTTATAAATAAAGTTCCTTTAAATAATTAAATTGCTTTTACAGCTAGTTTATGTATTTGTTTAGATTAAACATGAACATGATTAAACGTGTTTATCTCTATTTCAAGTGTTTCACGGATGTGAAGCCGAAATAAGTACAAGTAAATCACAGGGATGATGTTTCAATGCAGTTAAAAATTTTACTGACTGTAAACAAACTTGTTTCCTTTTCTCTCTGCCTCTAAGATGGAAAAACAGCACAAAACAAAAAGGGGAGCTCAATTTACATTTTACTATATGCAAGCCGCATTTATTGCAAATAGAGAAAAATTAAAACAGACACCACACAATATTCTCTTTGGGTGAACCTTTAACAGTAGCCAGCAAAACTGATGTGCTGTGTTTGTGCATTTTATTTTACATCTTAAATTTATTATTATGACTTTCTATCCATCAGCAAAGTAATTCTGCAATTTGTCATCCTTATGTGTTGTTTATAATGCAGTTATATTGGCAAGCATTTGTTTGTGTTACAGTTTCAACTGAGTCTGAAAGTTTCAAAAAGATAAACATTTAGCTGCATCTAATCTCACTTTAAAAACTCATTATCAGACTTCTGAGCATAAAGAACTGCACACCATTAGGAACGCATTAAACAAAGCATTAACCTTTCTAGGCTATATCTCAATATTGAGTTCTGACATTGCAGCAATGGCTACTAATTTGAAGTTTAGTATTAATACCTGGAAGATTACAATTGTTTAAAAGTACAAAGCATCTTTTTGATGGATATTAAAAAACAAACAAACGCATTACAATGCTAGAGCCAAATATAAATACATGACATTTCTACCATATTGTCCCCCCAAAACAGAGGCTCTCCTAATTAATTAGGGGGAAAGCCCTGAACAGAAAGGCTCCTGCCTTTTACCTAGAAGTCAAAACTATTAAATGCAAAAGGTACGGAATGTCTGACAGCCTTCCCCTATGATCACCCAGCTACCCCAGACCCTAACACTGTGGTCTGAAAACAGGTACTTCGTTTCACCTTGTTTTCAGGCAGAACCTAGAAAAAAAGACCAGAGTATTGACCCAGCCAGCATCTGGAAGCAACGATAAGGCTCCTGTCCAAGTGGAACGGTCACTTCGTGCTCGATGTGATTATCACTACTGGCACAAAATGAATTTTCCTAGCACAGGTTAGACAATTTGACAGATGTCCCAGTAAAGAGAACAAGTAAACTGGAATTTTCAAACAAAGCACAGAATCAAGTTTGAATTCACAGGGAAATTATTTAATGCAAGTCAGGTCACTGTCAATAACTCCTCTGTGGCAAAATCAAAGGGAATGGACAGGCCCACAAAAAGCACTGTTTGAATTTATGTATTTTTGCTGTACCTATAGTACACAAAGAAAAAAGAGAGTTACTTAAATTCCCCTTCCCTCCCAATTTAGGATACTTAAAAAGAAATCATCAAACACAAGTGGATTTCTTTTTGAAAACCCCAAGAGTTGATTTTCTGAAAAAGCAGCTTCTCTTGTAATGGTGCCAGCCCTGCTTAAACTATGAGGTATATATAATCTGGCAAGAATTTATCCGTATGAGATGTTCAGCTCCAGTACTTTCAGTTACATGTGCAATGCAGCTCCTCATTTAGAGCTTTAAAAATGGAAGAAGGTTAGACTGGACTTTGAGAGCTGGAAAATATTTTCAGTGTTGCTAGCCAAAAGTGTAAGTTACCCTAAATGAGACATATACAGATGTAATAGCATAGCTCAGTTTAAAATACTTTTAAAGGGAAAAATAAGGAGTTTGGGAGCCATATGGTGATCAGACTGAGAAAATGTTTAAACGTATGCCATGCAAAAGCACTAAAAATAATACAAGCTCCTTCAGCAAGGCTCTTTCACTTTTTTTTTCCTCCCCCATCTTTAATGTAGTAACACTGATTGGTGAGCATCACTCAGGGTTTCACAGATGTGAGCTTTATTAGTTCATCCATTTATCTGCTGGTTCCAGAATATAAACATTATAAGCCTTTATTTTTAAAGAAAGAAAGAAAGACTAGCCTGTAAAATAAATTACTAATAAGAGAGTCTGAAACATCTGTAATATTTTTGCATACCTTTCTGTTAAACAAAAGCACATGCAGATGTTGAATGCAAATAAGTAGTTCAATAAGCCTTCTTTTAATTCATTCTCAATGGAAAATGCAAATACAAATATCAGTTACCTACCCTATAGTGAAGAGTTATTTAAAAGTTGATGCCCACATACATGTAGACTATGCACACTAAAGCTGTTCTTACACCCAAATTAAGCCCACCCGTAAAATAGTTGGGTTCATTCACTAATAAGAACTGAGCATCGGGGACTCAGAGTGAGAGGCAAGCAAGAATCTTCATGGGCAGAACATGTAAAGGACTCTTTCAAATCTCCACGATTCATTTCACCAAGCTCAGCTATGGAAACCAGGTATCTAGTTCAAACTAGGTGTCTAGGCTCCTCCTCTACTTAATGAAAATAAATATGTAGCTCTGGAGAATGAATCATCCTTTCATTAAGGCAAGCATCTTCAACAGATGCCATGGTTCATTCTCTGGAGCTGCCTGCTCTTCTCTTGACTATAGACACAGCACAGAGACTGGTTTTCAAATGGCTAAATTTATGTGAAATTAATCTGTGTGATGAAGAAGCAACCATCTTAATGTGAAGAAACATGTTATTCAGAATAACTACATGACAGCTATAACAAACCTGGAATACCACTGGGGAGGTGGAATTAGCCAGGAACTGAACTCCTGGTAGTGTGTTTGCACATTTCAGATCTCAGAAATGCTAACCAGGAACACGGCAGTGGCTGAAAAAGCCCTGGAGAGGTAGGCATGAGTGAAAACCCTCCAAGGTATCTGATAAAAAGCCTAATTATAGCCATTTGAATTTTGGACTAGCTCTGAAAAGAGATGTTTCTACTTCTCTTTACATAAGTTTTGAAGATGTTCCAAATTACTTTGTTCAGATAAAACCTCCTGACACAAATTCACTTCACTAGAATGGCGTTTTCTAATAGAGCATTTAGAAAAACAAAAGCAAACAAAAAACCTCCACCACAACTGTGGAAGGATTAACAAGTTTAAACCATCTCTTCCGAAAAACTGGAGGAAAGTTCAGCACTGACTTCTGAACTGGGGAAATCTGGCAAACAGAAAGCCCTCCCACAAACCATGTGTTTCCCTCTCTTTCGAGATGATTACTCCTGGGAACTCAGGCCTCATTAATATGTGATTAACACAGACTCAGAACACCGGTGAGGTGCTTAACTCAGAGAAAAGCACGAACAAATACAAGAGGAAATGTGGTGCAGTTTTATATAAAAACGGTGACTATATATATTCCAAAGAAGAGAGTGCCTAATTTGCTTCACAGAGAGTACTGTTGAAAGTCATCCAAAAGAGATATCCAATTCAAGAACGGCCAGAGTCTACAACTGATTTAAAGCTTATTGCTCTACAGAAAAACAATCTCTACTGTTTGTGTAAAAATAGAGAACGAGAATGTACCAGAGGTCAAACAAAATTTCAAAGAGCTCTGTATCTTCAAGTCAAGAAACCAGACAGTCTCCATCCCAGAAAAAATATTGTATGGTACCTCCAATCTCAAGCTCAGTAGCAAGGATCTTGATATAACTATGCAAGTGGAAGTCAGACTTTTTGACTGGAGAGTAGTGAATAGACAAACCAAACAAACAGATACTCTTTGATCTGTGCTAACAATACCCAATACTTTAGAACAGGGGTATCAAACTCATTTTCACTGGGGGCCACATCAGCCTGGTGGTTGCCTTCAAAGGGCCGGATGTAATTTTAGGCCTGTACAAATTTAACTACTCCTACATTTATAGAGGCCTAAAATTACATCCAGCTCTTTGAAGGCAACCGCCAGGCTGATGTGGCCCCCGGTGAAAAGGAGTTTGACATCCATGCTTTAGAACAAGTTCCGAAGGAAAAGCCACTAAAAAGACATGGAAACAAATAGAAAAAGAAATTTTAAATAGTTAGCAAACATAGATCATGGCATATCCTTTCAGATATGCAAAATGCATATGCATAATATCCTTTCAGAAAGCATAAATGCAGTAGATCTAATATATCTAGTATAAACCTGTCTTTATTCTCCTGTGCCATATTTTGGTAAGACCTTATCTGAATTACTATCCATGTTTCTTCTCAGCCCTTACCTAAGTGAAAAAAAAATCTAGGGAAGATAAAGACAAAAATAGTAGGTTTGTTACGTATTGTGGTGAGAGTGTCATAATAAGTCACTATAAATCTGCCACAAAGAAATGAATGTTTCACATTAATAATGCCAAAATGGAATGCAGGTGCATTATGGTAAAGGAAGACACTACACACTATTCTCTGAAGTCTTCCTGTAGAACAAGTAACATGCAAAACAGAACTCATCATAAACTCTTCTCCGACAAAAATAAAACATTAAGATAGATGGGAGATTTGGAAAGAACACAAAAACTCATTTTGTGTACAGATAAGGTACAATCTAGAAGTGTTGGTTGAAGGGCAGGATTTGGACGTCATTCAAGCCAATGTCCTGCTTAGGGCAGGAATATTGTCAACGGTTGAGGTTGGAGATTCCACATCTCCAGTCACTCTGCTCCAGTGCTGGACTTTCCACCTAATGAAATACTTCTGTTAATTCTCAGTATAAGCCTCACACAGCTGCACCTTGTGGCCATTGCCCTGTGTTTTAGCACCTTTCACTGCTGAGAAGAGTTTGACTCCGCTGCCCTTGTGAGCTCCCCATTCTCAGGTAGTTGTAGGCTGCAATTACCTTTGTCCTTTGCCTCTTCCTATAGCAATAGGTCTATCCCAGATTGCATTATAAAGCTGTTTTCACCTTGATAAATAAACTAGGTAATCTTAAACTGAAGAACTGAGTTATCTCACATTTTTTATATTTTCCATGGCCAGAGTCCTGCCTAGTAAAAGAAAGTTCTAAACAAACAAAAAACCAAACCAAAACAAAACACCATACCTCTTTAGCACAAGAGTTGTGCTAAGTGCGGATGCACCTTTTTGAGAGATTGTACTGGTTTTGGCTGAGACAGAGTTAATTTTCTTCATGGCAGCTCATATGGTTCTATGTTTTAGATTTGTGATGAGAACAGCGCTGATAACACAGGGATGATTTAGCAATAGCTGCACAGCGCTTACAGAGTGCCAAGCACTCTTCTGCTTCTCACCACCAAGTGGGCTGGGGGTACACAGAAGCTGGGAGGGGACACAGCTGGGACAGCTGACCCCAGCTGGCCAGAGGGATATCACACACACCATATGATGGTGTGTTCAGCAATAAAACTGGGGGAAGAAAGTGGATGCAGTGAGTGAATTCCTTCTTTTGCTTTGCCTGCACATGTGGCTTTTGCTCTACTGATTAAACTGTCCTGATATCAACCCGTGAGTTTTCTCACATCATTCTGATTCTCTCCCCCATCCCACTGTGGAAAACAAGTGAGCGGCTGCGTGGGGCTGAGCTGCCAGCGGGGTTAAACTACAGCAGACACAGTGGGATCTGGAGGATCCCACCGGAGTGAATGGGCAGAGGAATCTGAGGAACAGTCCAAGCATAACCTTCAGCTTAGGCAACTCTACTTGTCCCTTTAGGAGTGCTTAAAATCTCAAAAGCCAATATACAACGTATGTATTTCATATAAGTTTTCAGACAATCTCTGTTTTGTTTTCGGAGTTGCGATTTATCCAAGACACTTAGAGATATTAACTTACAGTATCTAATTCACAAAAGTCTTAGTAGCAAATCACGTTTGAAACATGAAACTAAGTAAATTAAGATTTTATTAAGATTTTTCTGGCAAATTCAAGAAAAGCAACAATAAGGGTGTTTTCATTAACACTAAAAATAAGCTGCTCAATTAGAACTCATTTCATACTATATGTTCGAATTTCTTCACACCTTTCAGAATTAATACTCCTTCTGATACTAAAACCTAAAGCTATTTTTTTTTTTCCTCAAAGAATTTATTTGATAAAAAGAAAAAGAAAGCTTAAAGCTGTGATTTAAATATTTAGGAGAAAACAAAAAGTTTTTACTATGCTAAAACAAAGTAAAAACTTTCCATATGGTCAAACATTTAATTATGCCCATGGGCACCTACAGTCACTCAATACCAAAACTTCCTTCTTGTTTATTGATGCCAGAAATCCATCAAGAATGAGAGTAACAGTAAAATATCTACTGTGAGACAAGCTACCCCTGTACGTCTAACAGAGGCATCGCTCTCCCACTGTCATCTCGAATACAAAATCACGGCTTTCGCAAAGTAACTTTGAGATATTTCTTTAGGATTGCTATCCATTAAAACAAACATCCAGCACAACATAAAACAAAGCTCTCACTGGTTTGCAGGAGAAAAGGAATATAGTTAAATTTTACATAGGATGACTTTCAGTCTACAGCAAATAAAAATAACCAAATCAGTAAAGCATTTTGATATTCTCATAATACAACCTACGTTTAGCCCTTTCATTTTTCCAGATATCCCCATGAAGATATTAACTTTCTAGTATTCATAGTTTAAAGTACAACAACAGACATCTTAAATTTGCCCAGATTTCAATTCAAGTATTTTAAAATATGTTTTTATGCTTTCTTTTCAGTGTATCGAAAGGTCACCTTTTTTTACATGAATGGTAACAGGCACAGTTCACAACAAAGGTCAAGATTTCTCTGGGGATTCATTCTACCTCTCATTTTAAAACAAGTTCGTGATCTGAATTCAAGATAAAAGATGAATATATTATTGATCTAAATACTCAGACTTGCCCACATATATAACGCTCAAACACCATCAATGAACACATTCTTATGATTCATTTCATGTGCTCTACTTATTTAATGACTGCACATGGAAGTCACAAGTGTATTGTTGAATGTTATGAATAAACAGGCGTAATGTCTGCCTCTCTGTGTTTCAAGTTAATGTTACCCATTCACATTAACAATCTCAACACTTCCCACCCTGCGCACTAACACAAAACCCCAAAACAAAAGACAGGGTTACTTACCAATGGCTCCCTGTTTTTGACAAGCCTGATTATTTTCACTGAGTCTTCTTCCTCATCAATATCATCAGGCATGGGGGGCAAGACAGGATCGTAGTTCTTTTGAGCAACAGTATCATGTACAGAGAGCAAAGCCTGCAAACATTAACAGTCAGTATATTATTTGGCATCTGAGAAATTTATGAAAGACAAAGCAGAGGATATTATTTATAATCTGGCTCTTCCAGTGTAATGCATGTAGATTGAATAGAATTCTTGTATACAATTTTAATACATGTCAAACTGATGAAACAACTCCATAAAGTATGTGTTTTCATATAGAGAACGTATGCACGTACTAAACTGTGGATACAGAACAGTGTCTTCATACACACAAAAATACCAAGTGCTTTGCACATTCACTTGAAACTACAAAAATTATGAACAGGAGAAAGCCCAACTCTCCTAAAGAAAGAATGTTCTCCTAGTCCTCCATGAAAAGTCTGTTTGACACAATAAGCAGTTCTATGAAACAAATAAGCAAAATAAGCATCTACCAGTACTTCTGTTCAAGCATGAGATGCATGACATTAAGCTGTTGCCCAAATATTCCCTTCAGAGGAGCTCTGGAGGCTTATCTGGTTACCGGATCCCTTTCATATGAGATCCAAATTACCTTAGGAATTTTTAATTTATTGTGGAATTCATGATTGAGATTGAGGAACATAATGTTGAAATGATTCGGTTCAGGCAGGTGCTTAACAATCACCTGTCGCATGTCTTGCCTCCTCTCTTTCTCCGTTGCTTCTCCAGGTCACACATAGCTTGAACAATAGATTTTTCAAAGAAAACCCTAATGTAGTCTGACAAAAGGGTCAAACTTAAAATAATTTATGAATGTGCAGAAATTGAAAATCTTGAAAGTCTAAGTTAGAAAGCTCATTCTCCTAATGCTCTAAAAAATCTCAGCTATAATCCAAAATTCACAGCTTTTTCTAGATAAAGAGGAGAGTTCTATTTTGAAAAGTTTTCCTTATTTGTAACACCTTTTAAATTGGTGAAAAAAAATGGTTAAGTAATTATTTTACTTTTGTAGAGGAAACTATGCATTATAGCAGGAATAACAGCAACAAACATACATATCATTCTATCTACTTTTTCCAGTTGCTTCTGTTTTCAAGTAGTTGCTCCTCAATACTTGAATACTTAAATTTTGACCTGATGTTTTCTCCCAAAGAGTCAATATTACAAAAGATGTAGTCTGATTAGCAGAAGTAATTTGCAAATTGATAACCTTCCTGACAATAAAAATAAAGCATTTTGGAAAACGTGGAAGTGTTTAGGATACAACAGAACACATCAATGTTGTAGACATGGATGATATCAGAAGGTATCATAAGAATGACTGTCATTATGAATCTATTATAACAATTACAATAATAATTAAGAGAAAATTCCTTAATAAAGAACAGAAAATGGCTACAGTTCTCTGATACCAGTTTACTCGCTACTGAATAAAAGGCAGATAATATTTGACTGAGTACACAAATGACCAGAAACTTCTCAAGGATAATACAAATGTTTTTAAAAAGCATGGCACTTCCATTACAATAGTCCAGATTTTGTTTTCCTGAATGGAGTGGACTGTAACAACAGAAAACAATTCCCAGGCAATGCTACAAGCTATCACATCAAAAGGCAGAAGGCAAAGAGCATATGGTAATCTTGAAATTCTGAACTTTAAATCTGAAGTTAGGGCCTCAACAAAATAAACAGAGAGGAAGATCATGTCTGCTTCATAAGAAGTTGCTATTGTTTTACTAATTTCTCCATATATTGTACAATTTGATAAAAACATTTCAACACACTATAATTATTTCTGGTATTCTTCCCAAGACACAGTTATGAATTTGTACTATTTACCATCAAAAATTATCAGCTCCCTCCCACCAAATGTTAGTTTTACTTTAGATCTGAGCTAAAAACCTCAGGCCAGCAACTACGCTTCCTCCTGGCAATGTGTGTTATGAAGCATTACACATGTAAAAGCCATGCAACCACATGCAGTCCTCTAAGGATGTATGTGAAATATCAAAGATATACTAAAACAAAAGCAGTGTTTGCTTTTACTTCAGGTTACTTACAGTTAAGACTTCTAAAACTAGTCTTCTGCAATTACATTTTTCCTCATAATGTAGGGCACATTCATGGTCTGGTTCAATTTAATAAGGTTCTATATTGCAGTTTAAAAACAATCAGGAAGATAGAGAAAACAGATGAAACTAATCTAAAGCGCCACTTCCAGAGTAAAAGGTAGCAACTTAAAACATGTTCAAAAGAATCTGACCTTGACAACGAAACTTGCAGAACAGATTCTGTTCACTGCTACACTGAATTATGCCACCAGTGTCCATAGGATACTTCCCTGCTCTGACTGCCAGATCCTGGACACCATGCACAAAACAATGATGCAGCCTAAGTATCATAAACCGATGTCAATCAATGTCTGGTATTTATGAAGCTTTTCTTCACTCACAACTGGAACTTATCAACCCCTTCCCTCCTCCTCCCAAAAAAAAATATTAAACCACAATGTACTACAGTTTTCAACATAAGATCTCTTCCCAAAACTCTAGTACTACTTTATCTCAGTGCAAAGATGCATACTTTAGGTAAGAGCAGGAATGCCAGAAATTACGTGTATTTTCTCAGTCAGGCTTCCAGAAGAGCTTCTGTGATCACAAACTCGTTCATGCTGCACGCTGAACATGCGAGATTTCTTTCCTGCTTGTCCTCCATCATCGCTTCTTCTAACACACTTCGCTCTGCCCACTGCAGCTGCTCTTGAAATAGTCAGCAGCACAGACACAGGGCAATAATTGACCTGCAAACAAAGCTTCAACTACAAGTGATCAGAGCCCATCCTCGAGAGAACGTCCATATGCTCTGAACACAACGAAGAAATTACCATATGCACAGAGTAAAGGGACATTTCAGCAGCAGCTTCTCTGTATCGTGCAATTAATATAATGTATGCTAACTCCAAAAAATTACGTGTCAGGCTAGGCTTTTATAGAAAAGGTTGGGACTTTTTAAAAAACAAACAAACTACAAGTGTGAAGAAATAAAAGTTGGATCTTATGAGGAACAAGATTTACATGGAATAATTGTGCAGTAAATGCACATGGCAATGGAATGGTAGTAATGTTTTCTTTTTGTAGATAAGATTAACTTATTCACTTCCATAATACTATTTTTTTTTCATATTTTTAATACTTATCATAAGAAACTCTGCAGATGATTTTTTAAAATATTTTTTGTTTTCCAATATACAGCTCTTCAGAACTACGCATGTATGATCCAAAATTTGGGTCATGTGTATTTAAGTACCTCTGGAGAAAAAGATTTCATTTCAGCTCTAAGTTCTATGCTTATGATTCACTAATGTAAACACGGTCCATATTTAGAACTTGAAAGAAGGTATGATTCAAACTCCTGCACTACCTAAATATAAATATTGATGTTCAGCTAAATTCTTAGACATGATCTAGCTGGAAATGAATACTTTCATCAGACCTCTGAAATGTCTAATAACTAGTGCTGTATTTTTCATATTAAAGCTATCACTGATCATTTCACAGTTTATAAATTGAAATTTTACACTATCAACTTACACAAAGCAAATCTGACATTGGAAACATTCAAAGTTCTTTTTCTCAAACTGTTCCGAAACCTTAAATGTTTATTTAAATTGGGAATGTTATTAATGAAAACAGTTCTATATTTTGAAAAATGTGTATCATTTAACCACACTGACTACATTTTTGCTCCTGTAAAACAATGACAAATTTTATATTATTTTTTGCTTCTGTTTATATTTTGAGATCTGTAAGAGTAAAAATACCCCATGTAGCCTCTGACTTGTGAACACAGCTCCTTATGTTTTTAAATTCTCATTACTAAAAATCTCAGTTTATGCTTTACTTTTCAGAAATATTTTACATTTACTAGTCTAGAAAAACATTCTAGAGAACGGTAAGTAAAGAAGCAAGACGGAACGGACAAAGAAACAAAACCAGTCTCTTTCCTCACGGCACTTGACAGAACAAGTTGGGGAAATTAAATAATTAATAGTTAAGATTATCGATATAAAATTTGTAGGGACTCAAAGCAGCCTTTACGAAAGCCAAGAGCTGCAGCAGATGGTGATGCCGCCAGCCCAGCTGCTGGTGACCTGCCCATGGAGCGGTCCCTGCCCTGGCAGCAGAGTCAGCAAAATGGAACGAAATGGTCCATGACTTGGCCGTCCCAGTCCACGGCCTGGATCATTAGCACAGGCCACCTTCTCTGGCAGTTCAGCCTGAACTCTATCAGGTGAGACAGAGACGTTGTTCTACCGCTTTGCTTTGCTATGGTGACAGTAACTTCCACTGAGGTTGGCACAGAGAAGTTGCACCAGAGCAGAAAAGTAACTTCATCAGCAAAGTGCTCCTGAACTCACCTGGAAGAGCTTGTCCTCCAGAGAGCTCTACCATACTGTGGTTTCCTCTGTGATGGGGTTACAGAAGACTGAAAAAAGCCAAGCTAAGGATGTTGCTGGAGAAAATTATTCAAGACTGGAAAGACTGATTTATGAGTAACTTGCATAAAGTTAAAATCCAGTGAGTGAACTCATCCAGGGATAGATATCAAAGACGGAAAGCTGAAAGTGCTGGGAAGATGGAAAGCTGAAAGAGCCCACTGAAGGAAAGACCATCAGAGCATCAAAATGGAAGGAAAAGCATAAGAGATGTAATAGCCAAACATGTGCAAGAATTTAGAAAGCTGGAGCATAATGGTGATGGCATACAGGCTCAGGAAAGCAATTTGACTTGAGAACAGTCTGGAGAAAAAAAGGAATAAAATATAAGGTAGTCAGAATCAAGCTATACATTTAAGAGCAAGTGGTAAACAGCACAAAATTTAACAGCGGAAAAGGGAGATAAGAATTTAGATCGGTGGGCAGGGGGGAAGAGAACAACCTTTCTTCTCCTACAGGAGAACTAGTCACAGAATCACAGAATCACAGAATGTTAGGGATTGGAAGGGACCTCAAAAGATCATCCTGTCCAATCCCCCTGCCGAAGCAGGACACCTAGGTGAGGTTACACAGGAAGGCGTCCAGGCGGGTTTTGAATGTCTCCAGAGAAGGAGACTCCACGACCTCCCTGGGCAGCCTGGCCCAGTGTCTGTCACCCTCACTGAGAAGAAGTTTCTTCTCAAATTTAAGCGGAACCTCTTGTGTTCCAGCTTGAACCCATTACCCCTTGTCCTATCATTGTTTGCCACCGAGAAGAGCCTGGCTCCATCCTCGTGACACTCACCCTTTACATATTTATAAACACTAATAAGGTCACCCCTCAGTCTCCTCTTCTCCAAACTAAAGAGACCCAGCTCCCTCAGCCTTTCCTCATAAGGGAGATGCTCCACTCCCTTAATCATCTTAGTTGCCCTACGCTGGACTCTCTCCAGCAGTTCCCTGTCCTTCTTGAACTGAGGGGCCCAGAACTGGACACAATATTCCAGATGTGGTCTCACCAGGGCAGAGTAGAGGGGAAGGAGGACCTCTCTCGATCTACTAACCACCCCCCTTCTAATACACCCCAGGATGCCATTGGCCTTCTTGGCCGCATGAGCACAGTGCTGGCTCATGGTCATCCTGCTGTCCACCAGGACCCCCAGGTCCCTTTCCCCTACACTGCTCTCTAACAGGTCATTCCCCAACCTATACTGGAACCTGGGGTTGTTCCTGCCCAGATGCAGGACCCTACACTTTCCCTTGTTATATTTCATCAAATTGTTCCCTGCCCATAGTCTTTAAACCTACTATCTTGAGTACATAAGCTAGACTTCACATTGATGTATGGGTGGCTTCCACATCCCCAATACCATTCTCCAGCAAATGGGCAGTGAAACAGCCATGAGAACAGGGCTGGGCATGGCAGACTCTGCCCCACCAACAGCGCCCGCAACCCCCACCCTGCTGCAGGAGAAGGGTGGGCAAGAGAGCACGAGGGCAGGTGAGAACGGGCATCTCGACCAGCGGGGGGGAACAACTACATTAGCTGAATTCTCCAGCTCAGCTAAAGCTTGAAGCATAATCTAGAAGCAGAAGCAAGCAATAAAAACCACAGGCAGGAGAAACACGGTTGTGCTGCTGAAGCAAGCTGAGGATGGCTGGGATAACAGTGAACTGCATTTTTTGGTTTTGGCAGTAGAACCAATGAGTGAGCCAACAAGCTACAGTAAGCACTTATCAGGGAAAAAAGTAAGAATATTCCTTCTGAAGGTGCAATAATCTAATCACTTTCTTAAAGAAATCTGAGATTTTCTCTTCTGAATAAAATTCCCAAGTTAAATATGTACAGTACATAATGTTACAGAAATCAGTGAACTTTCAAAGAAACATGTTTTACTTATGCTACTGAAAATCATATACAGTGTTCATCTGACACAAGCTAAAAACTGTTGACAGTGATGGTAAGGAAAATAAGTCCTATAAATTAAACATGACTTTCAGTTTGTAATCAGGACACCAATGGGTGTGCCAATTCATAGGAAAAAAAAAATCAGAGTTAGCTTACTTCTTTCCAGCCTTCAAATATTGTATTTTTCCAATGTATTTTCTATAAACTCCCTAGAAATGAAGCATTGTGTGAGAAGGCAACTGTTAGGTATGTACAAAGGAGAAAAAACATTCCGTGCTTGCAACTGTCCCATCTGTACTTAAACCAGAGTTGCCCTCTAGTTCAAGCTTGTACAGCTGGCAATTAAATCCCTTTTTTCTAATTCGACTTTGATGCAGTTGGGTCACAATAGTGATTAAAAATGTTTAAAACACATACTGTACATGTGTGGGTTTGTGTTCTTAATATCTACCATATATTAATGTTTTTAACATAGCAACATCTCAGTTGGCTCAATATTCAGTATATATTACTTTTTCCTGTACTGTGGTGGACTTTATTCATGACTATATGAACTTCCTTTCACAAAAGGGTAATTTCCTTGACTGAAAACGCAGTTCCTTGATTTCAGATTCACCACTCTGACCTGATGGGTTTACCTGCAGCTGGTGGCCAGACAGCAACAGCCAACAGAACAGTGAACTTTCTGCATCTTCACACTCTGCTTCCTCTGGCTCATTGTTCGCAGCCCCCGGAGACCCTCCCCAAGCCAAACTGTGCTCAGTGTTCACAGAAACACGCAGCCTGTCCCTGTCATCTGGTAAAGGTGTTACTGTCCCTCCAGACGACAGCCCTTTGTTTTTCCTCAGTTGTGGACAATGGCAGAATAAGCTCCGATTTTAAATCAACAGTGAAGAATCTGAACAAAGTCTCTTTTACATTTGTAACATGATTCATGCAGCTAAAGCATTTTTGAAGCTTTAAGTCCTATTGAAGTAACTTCCAAGCGCACAAATAGACGGTTTGCAGAGTGGAAAACGCCAAGACAGGAGCACTCTTCCAATATCTTGGCAATCCGCGATCAATCCATTTTTTGAAGAAGTGGCAGCATCCTGCAATATTAACTGTCTACAGCGGTAGCATGCATCTTTCCTTGGTGGAAAACCACCTGAAGACACCCTTCCCCAAAAAATCAAGTGAAAATATAAACTAAAGAAAAGTAAAGGCTAAGGTTGCAGTTTCCCTTTCTGAAAAACTGTCTTTTAGAAATGACCCAGCCTTTATTTGACAGCAGCATAATATATAAAGTCTTGAAAAATAAAACATTTACTGATCCATGAGGTTAAAAGAATCTGATATACTTGATTCCTCCACAAAATAATAACATATATTCATTTATGATAAGGAGGCCTTAAACTCATCTATGGAGTACTCATACTATATGGACATCTAACTAAAAATAATCAACCAGTTTCATTTTTTAGGTAATTACTTTTGCCTACTCTGGACTTTTTCTGTACTGAACACTAGAAGTAGTATTTCTATATATAAATTGCACTAAATTCAGGTATCATTCTGGAGAACTGAAAAGCTGCAGTGAGTATTATCTTCATCATTATATATAAGCAAATCTTTTACAAGCACTTAATAAAGTTGTAACTGAAGAATTATAAAATGTTAAAATAGATGTGGTACAATAAGATAAATCCTGTCTCTTAAATAGAAACATTCTGTTAAAAAGGCCAGGGAAATAGTAGGTATAAGAAAAAAGCTTGCAACTTTCTAAAATATCTTTGATAAGGATACTTATAAATTTATAAATTTACAGGTTGCAGATTTACAGGTTAATCATGGGAATGGAGTCTTGCCACTGACTAGAAACCCAGGAATAAGCAGAAAGGGGAAAAAAATTATTACAAGACCATACTGGACCACTACCAAAGATTGATCAATTAACTAGGAAAGAGAAGACTGTTAAATAAGTTAATAGAGAGTTCAAATAGAACAGTCTGGCAAATGCAAGGGAAAAACACCACTGAAATCAGCATTAAAAAAAAAAAAAAAGACAACTGAAAAAGGGACTGTTTGCATCGTATTGTGTAGTTTCTCCATTTTCACTAGCTGAACAGAATTGCTACTTGAATGGGATGTGATTTTACCCACAGTGATTTCTTCCTCCTACTAATTTGCCAGCTCCAATAATGTTTCCAACTTTCACGTGTTGCATTGT
Source organism: Pampusana beccarii (assembly GCA_013399365.1). Lineage (NCBI taxonomy): Eukaryota > Metazoa > Chordata > Aves > Columbiformes > Columbidae > Pampusana > Pampusana beccarii. Next base: position 452,221 of record VWYH01003442.1, on the reverse strand, counting down.
GAATGCTATAGTTACGTGTGTGCAATCCAACATTCTCACACGGGTTAAAGCTGGTTCCTTTATGTGGGGAAGTCTGTATATATAACCAAAGAATTTCTTCAATTTACTTTTCAAATCTTCTATTTTCTGCTGCCAAGCTGCCTGGCTTCACCTTTGTTCATGATATCTATCACTTTGTTTATTATATATTGGCTAGCGAGCATTCTCATGTCCATACACCTAAAAAGACTGACAGACAAGCTGTCTGTTGGGCATCATCTGAGTTATCACATGAGATGGACCTGAGAGCATTTCCAGAGTAACATGATATATTAATGAAGTATTCTTTCATTTCCTTTATATCATCTTATATCTATACTTATGATACATTGTACATTGTTATATGTATACCCTGTCCCCTCCTATCACATTAACTGCTTTCTGTCACAACTGCTTTCTGATTTTCTCTGCCCGTCAGATGTGAAAACAAATCAAGGCTTTTCATGCTGTTTTTTAAAGGACTATTTTGCTATTACATTTTTGTTTTACTTCATTCCAGTAACATGAACATTCAAAAATAAAGATGGCAACACATTCTCCTGGCACTCCCCATCCGAAAAAGTTTTCTATAAAAAACTCCTTTGAATTAAGAGCGCAAGCAGAAATGGAAATAAGAAGTCAAGGTCTAAAGCTGAAAAGAGTTAAGAATAAAAATCTATTTTTCCTCTAACAAGGTTGCCAAAATGTGTGATGGAGGGCTTCCCAAAGTAGCAAACAGTTTAAAGGCAGGAAACCCTGGGCAGAAGGACCTCACTCACTGGCCAACAAAAGTCTCCCAGCACGGTCTCCTCTCCCCAGCTTATCCATCAACCAACGTTATCAAACCATCGGTGCTGTGGTCCCTGCTTATTAGTGCAGTAATCTGCACACAGTGATTAGGGGGAAAATAAATATTTCTCTATCACTGCTGATATTTCACAGCATACCATGCAAAATCAAGCAGGCTGTTGCAGATTTACAAATTAATGGCACCTGATCTTGCAAATGAGGGTTATGTAGGTAACTTTTCAGTTGATATATGAAGTACAATGCACTCCAGCTTGCCATTATAATAAACTGGTTTGTACAGTAAAATCTCTCAATATATTCTAAGAGCACAACTCTTGTAACCAGTCCTATCAGCAAACCTCAAAGACCACTGGTGATTAAATAGTTATAAAACATGGGAAACTACGCTTCCGGAACAGATATTATAGTTTGTGTTATCATGTGTGAGCATGAATATTTCATAAAAAGAACAGTCTCCCATCACGTGAGTAAAAATAGAAAACACTGGTACATTCGGTAAGACGGGTCTCTAAAGGGACGGGGCCAAAACGTCCTCCAAGTGCCTGGGATACAGCAACAGCCCAAATGCAGCTCAGATGTTAACTGACCTGAAATTTGTATTTGGATTCTCCAGATTCAAAACCTGAACAGTTGTAGGCAAATCCCAACAATTTCCAATGGAAAATGTTGACTCTGCAGAAACTGCATATTTCAGTGAAAAAGCCCTGATGGAAAATCCTCAGCAAGTCTAACAACAAAAGAAATATTGGAAAGAAGACAAAGTTTAGATTGAGATTTTTTTAATTACATGTTACAATAAATGCTTCATGAATTCTCAAAGCAAAACCAGATTTTCTTTTATATTATTATAGCCCAATATTTTCTTTGAGTGCTTTGTATGTTAAAGTTCTTGTAGAAAAACGCCTGCTGTTTCCTGCACAGTAAATCATATTGTCAACTTTTGCCAGTGACTGTAAGGCAGCTTTACAAGGCTTTGCTGATAAAGGCTTACGACGTTTGTTTTTTTAACAGAACAAGTAGCACTTTGATCAGAACAGTCTATTAGGCCACTGTGTAAATCCAGTAAGCCTCAGATGCCACGGATGATGGCATCAGCAGTTGTTTATCAAATAAAGGAGAGAATTTACAAACTTCCCAGTAAATACAAGAAAAACAGAACAGGACAACAGAAAAGGTACACTTCAAGCTAAAAGAAGCACTTTTTCTTTTCTTAACAAAAACTAAACAGATATAGGAACCATTTCTACGAAGAACAAAGTGCCCTGGCTTCATTATCTGCAGTTTTACTTTTGTTTAACTCAGAGTTCTGTTCTGAAGGAAAGCCAAGGAGGTACTTAATAGATGAAAATGTTTACAAATGCAAATTGTTTATGCTTTGTGAAACTGAAAGTCATGTACACCTCAAACGAACTGCAAATAAAACAGCAAGCATAAATCCTATTTACAATTTTCTGGTGTATGCATCTTTGCCATTTGAAAGCAACTGAAAAAAAAAACCCTGAAAACAACTGTATTTTCTCTGAACAGTACGTTGAAGTTGTCCATGGATAAGTTAATCCGAAAACATTCCCAGCCATACAAGAGCGGTTTTCCCTTCACTCTGCAAGTTATCTTAAAATTACTTCCAAAATTCTATGCATTCTACAGAAATGAAAGAGAAGCCAAGAAAAATACTTCAGGTATGTCCACCGCTTGTTCCCTCTATGGCTACAGGTACAGCACCCAAAGCGATCCAAATACCTCACATTCCTGTGCACCGCGATGCACTGAAGCCATTCACAGTCCTGCCTTGTGCCCTTGTTTGGGTACCTGGTTTATGTTTCAGACTGGCAGCTGGCAAACCTTTCAGCACACATAAACAGGAGATCAACTCCACCACTGGCATCCTTAGGAGGTTAAAAAAGCCTAATTTCCTCTGGGTCATAAGAGGTATAAACATCCTTCGGAATAGTTTTAGCACAGCGGCATAAGCTTTTAAAATAATTATTGTTCTGCCCATTACACCGACAACCACAAAGGACATATTTTATATGAATTTAAAACACACTAAATTTACCCTAATAGGGATTAACTTCAAATGGTAAATTGCTCATTTTAACATGTAAAGATCAGGAATGTAACTGCTGTTATAAACACGAAGTTAAAAGCTAGTTAGACCTGAATAATTTATCCAAGCCTGTCTCAAAGTTAGTGTAACCAGGATAACATTGTTCAATGGACTAAAAGATAGTCCACTCTTGTGACGGACTTTTTTGTTTATAGCCACACCAACAAAATAAGTGCCTAAAATGTTAATTCCTATAGTTAATTGTTTTAGTTACTCAGATTTCAAATAATTTTAAAAATAAATAACAATTATGCCCTTGTGCTATGGCACTGTTCCAAAAAGAACTGAACTTTTTCCAGCTTGTCAGAAAAAGAACCAAGATCTCCTACTCAAGAAAGAAGTGCAAGAGTATTTGGAAGATTTAAAGTCTTTCATTCCTAGTTTGATCATCTGTCATATTTACTACATGTCTTTTCTTACAGTGTCTGTCACTGGGGCTCTGCCCCGTGACTGACAGAGTAACTCTAATGCGTGCTTCCCTTCTTCCCCTTTGTGTCCCTACTGATGGGTAAGACCATTCGCTAACTTGATAGTCACAGTGCATTGCTGACTCGTGGTCAACCTGTTGTCCACCAGGACCCCCAAGTCCTCCTCTGCGGTGCTGCTTTCCAGAAGGTCAACCCCCAACCTGTACTGCTGCCTACAGTTGTTCCTCCCCAGGTGCAGGACCCTACACTTGCCCTTGCTGAATTTCATCAGGTTCTTCTCTATTGAGTCCTCCAGCCTGTCCAGGTCTCGCTGAATGGCAGCACAGCCTCTGGTGTATCAGCCACTCCTCCCAGTTTGGTATCATCAGCAAACTTGCTGAGGGTGCACTCAGTCTCTTCATCCAGGTCACTGATGAACAGGTTGAATAAGACTGGACCCAGTACGGACCCCCGGGGAACCCCATTAACTACAGGGCCCCAGTACCTCACACACAGATAAACAAATCCACTTGATTTCCCAGAGCTACATGCTCTGTTCTACTCCCAGAGATCTGTTTTAACCAGACAAGATAAACCACAACCAGTGTTAGTTCATTTAGTTATGGTAATGGACGCCACATTTTAGAACAGGAAAAAAACCCTCTCAGCATAACTGGATATTGTATCCAGTTTTTAAAAGACCAGAAATGCCGAATTTATTTTGTCTGAAAGAAAATTCACCTGACAAAACTTTGGAATGACTTCTAGGACATCTTGAAAAATCTCAGGTCTGATAAATATAACTGCCTCGGGGAAATTATTTTCTTCTTTAAAACACTTCTCTGTGGATGAAAGCCATGAATACCATAAACTTGTCAAAGCTTTAGTCATCAGACGCAAACACTCAGAAATACATTCAACAAAACAATTTTGTAAAATGAAATTAAAATACAGAAGTATTCAGCTAATCAGACATTTGCTGAAATATCTCCCAGCCTTTTGCAGCATGCTAAGCAAACCTGTAAAGTTATAATCATCTTCCTAGACCTGTCCCTTTACACCACCAAACTGGTGGAAGCAGTGATGCAGTGCAGGAAGCTCATCCCAACCACCCTTCACCATACCACGAACACTGGAGCACAGCAGCAGGGAAGGGGAAGCTCTCCTGCTGGCGCCAGCCAGTGCTGCAGTTATAAACCAGCTCAGGAAAGTTTTCCCCGCAGAGTAACACAGAACCAGTTTCAGTCAATCCCAAATTAAGTCATATACAAGTTTTTAGACAAAGCCTATGCAACATCATTGGAAAAGACGTGTCAGTTATCGCAAGTAATTCCAGATGCATAGGAAAGAGTTGTTCTAGACATTTTGCTCCAGGATTCTAGAAGGAAAGAAACAAAGAAACCATCTCCAGCCATCAACCTAATAGCAAAAAGCTAGAAAACCTTACGCAATGTATGGCATAAGCTCCGACAGAGCTGAACAGACTGGAGGGCATCTCTGGGAAGGAACTGGAAACGCTGTCACAGCACCAAGCCTGAGGATGTTCAAGAAGAGACTGGACAATGCCCTCAGACACACGGTGTGAACTGTGGGGTTGTCACGTGCAGGGACAGCAGCTGGACTCGATCATCCTTGTGGGTCCCTTCCAACTCAGGACATTCTGTGACTCTACTGAGTCCCACGTTGTCTGGTCAACATGATGGAGAAGGGAGCAGGGATTTTTACCATCTCTCCCAGGCATGTTTGCTGTGAGAACGTGGATTAAGGTAACAGGCAAAAATATCAGGCCTACTGTCAGTTCTCTCCTCTAACTCACAGGAACAGGCAAGTGTGTGCCTGGTGCGGGATCGGGCAGCCTGGCCACGCAAAGGGCTGGGTACCCTGCAGCTGGCAACCTCCTCCTGCAGCCAAGGCACACGCGCTAAGTTACAGCAGTTGTTCAATCACATTAACCACGCTGAGGGTAAAGCACTTCTTTTCCTGAAATCCCACTAAGATTATCACATTGCATTCAATCATTTCCAAGTAACAGGCAGCGAGAGTGAGCGAGTGAATGAGACCACGTGAGAGAGACGGGGAGCAAGACAGCAAGGGGGGGTGAGAGAAAGAGAAAGCGAAAAAAGAGAGAGATACACTTGTGGCAAAGGAACTGTCTTCAGACTCAATCCACTAAAGCTTCAGAAGTATGAAACACATGTGGACAGTCACTAAGGAAATACCTTCAGTGAAGATTAGTATCTCTGCCATTTGATGCACCAACATTTCCTCTTGTAATACACCATTGGCATTGCTTACCCTTTCAGAGAAAAGCAGCTTACCACTTTGCAAACTACGGAATAACCAACTGTGCAAAAATCTTTAAAAAGGAGGCATAATTGTTCTTTAAAATTCTGTAGTACTTCGAAGATACAATAGTGTCTCGGGTTTTGAGATCAGCGTTTTACAGGGACTGTAAAGAAACAACTGTCTTTAAAAGGGCTCCTTTCCACTCCACAGTTTTTTCCCTAAACTTATCAACTGCTGCATTTAATTAGCATTGCAGTATCCAAATACAGCACTAAATTCTTCATTCTCTTTGGAGTGGAAAAATAATGTGATAGTGTGCATTAACAATGATACACAGGGGGGCTTCTAACTGGATATAAGGAAACAGTTTTTACTAGGAAGATAATCAGTAATTGGAGCAGGCTGCACAGAGAGGTTGTGGAATGTCTGCTCCCAGCCGTCTTCAAGCCATGATGGGAGAAAGCCCTGAGCAGCTGCTCTGAACTCAGTGTTGACTCTGCTTTGAGCAACACGCTGGACTAGACAGCCTCCTTCCAACCTGGGCAATTCAAAGGTTCTGTAGTCTACTGTCAGATAAAACATAGCAAGTTCCATGAAAGCACCACAGAGAATCCCAGAAGTTTTCAAAATTAGATTTTTTTTTAAACAATAACATCCATCAGGAATTTTGTTTGGAGTAGCAGGTTGTGTTACTTACATGCAGTGTCAATGGTATGACTGAAAATCTTGTCATATGACTGAAAATCTGAATCAATATGTCATATGACTGAAAATCTGAAAATCAATGGTATGACTGAAAATCTTCTAGCAAAAGCAAATTTTTAATAAATTTATGAAGTGCATGAAATAGAAGCTAGCAAAAGACAAAAAAAAATTCAAGTGTCTACTTCATGGGCAACATTAAATGTGTTTCTTCATAACAGGTATTTCTGATTAACATTGCATCCCTTCTTAAAAGCACGCAAATTCGTTAGAGCAGGCAAAAGGCCAGGCAGCCCGAAGGAGCAGATGCAGCCACCCGCAGAGAGCACTTTGCAGGTGCAACACGTCCTCACCTTGAGGTTGGGTTTGGAGAGGAGTTTCAGCAGCTCTCTGACCTCACTGCTCAGCGGTTTGCTCTGCAGCTCCTCCGCCAGCTGGGTGGGAGATGGAACCGACACAAAGACCATTAGCAAAGCGCTGTTTTACCCAGTGCATCAGTGACAACCCAGAATCTATCTTGTTCAAGGTTATTGCTTTCCAGCTTGTTCAAACAGAAGCCAGCATGAAGAAAAACACCATCAATCACCGCGCTTCTTTTTCTGGCCCTCAGTGGACCAGATTTAAACCAGGCCTTTTGGCTCAGTTTAACACAAGTAATCATTTCTGGCAAGGGTGCAGCCAGATCACATTCTGATTTATAGCAACGGGGGCAAATCCCAGCACTTCATTTAAGTGAATGGTCCTTTGCGTGCAGACAAAGGACTGCTTGTAAAAATGACTGGATCAAACTTTGACACTGTCTATAAAAAACAGTTTCGAATGAGGTGGTGAAATCCACACTGCTTCCAAAAACCCACAGTAGCTGTGCTGTTTAGGAGTGGGATAAGAAAGCAAAGTGCCCCTACAGTACAAGCAATCTGAACCTTTTATTATGTTTACACATATACTGGAAGGAGCTTGTTAAATGTGAAGCGGGTTAATCATAATAGAGCTTATAACAGGTCATCAGCAATTCAAGCCTCTAAAATGCACAAGCTATGTCCTACCAACAAGATCAGTAATTTATGTTTGGTTACACTACAAAATTGTGGTTTGGTGAACAATAGAGCAGCAGTATATCGTTTAATCCCATGGCTATTTGGCTCATGTCTTGAGTTTTTTTTATCACGACATTCTCAACTAATTTGGACTCAAGAGGCATATTTTACTGCAGGATTTCAGACTTGAAATATTTTTCCAGAAGAAGGAGAAGCTAAAACATATTTCACAACATTGAACTTTAGTTTAAAATTCTGGAGCTACATGGTTCATAATCCAAAACGTGATTTCAGATAATCACTTATTTTCTTTGCATTAAATCAGTATCATAAAAATGTCTCAAAGAAAGATTGGCTATTTGCAGCAAGTAATTTTACTTGTCTAGCCTAATTTTAAAGTTGTACTTTCATTTTGTATACATTTTCAAGATAAATGAATAGAAGTATATTTTGCATAATTATACATAATAGACAATTCTAGAGGCAATTATAGACATCAGACATGGTTTGAATACTTTTTTTGGTTTTTAACCTTCAAATTAATACAGGGTCAACAAGATTGAAACACAAATTCACCACCTATAGTCCCACAGCCTTTTAACTATAATTCATAGAAGAAAGGCCATCAAATACATGAACGCTAATCTTAGCAATATTTATGTCTTAATACCAAAATATTAGAAAACTATCTCTGAGGAAAGGTCAGAATGAAATATTTTAGGCACATAAAGCCAATATTGAGGTAATCTGACTGCAGCCTAGTCTGCATGTTCTATGGAAAAGCTCTGCAAAGCTGAAAATAACCTGTGATAGGAATGGCAGCAGGTACATGACACAGGTTCCCCTTGGTTCTCTTTTCATTCTTTAGTCTGCATTCCTCATCGCTACGGAATAAAACCTATGCATTTGTCTTTCATTGATGAAGGCTAGTAATTGCTCAGTAAGGATGATCGCTTCAGCATTTCTCTCAAACGAATTGTGCACAAGCTTCTATTAACTACAGCAGAACCGGCATTTGCTTTGGTGGTGCAAATATAAATGCAGGTACATAAGGTTTAGAACAATGAGAAACAGAAAGAATATTTTGTTACTGCTTTAACAGACTTCTAAAGCTCATAATTTATAAAATATTTGTCCAGCTGAGAGAATTAAAAAATTGTTTTCTCTCATATAATTTACAAGCTTTTTAAAAATATTTCCACAGAAGTCTTAAAGTCACATATAACACCCCATGACGGAAGAGGAAGAGGAAGATAAAAATTGATAGAGAAGAAGGAAGACAAATCCATGTTTCCAGATTAACAGATATCACCAGAGCTGTTCGTTGTGCTTCTAGCAGGTTTGGACTGGAATTTTGCTGGTTGTTGTTGAAGCCCCGAGATTCGTGACAGCGACCAGCAGCAGTACAAGCTGCTGCTGGGAAATTCAGCCTGTAAGTCATTGGGAGCGAGGGGAGAGCAGGTATGGCAGCTAGGAATATGAACATGTTTAAAAAAGAAGCCTCATGACAATTGTTACCCCTAAAACTGCTTTAAAAAATAATACAAGAATAAAAACCCACTCATGAAGCAGTTTCACTAGTGGCACCTCAAATTTGAGTTTTATTAATAAATTAAACAGGAAATATTCACTTGCTAATATATCCTTCTTTGTTTAACTATAGAACAGCTACTGTCATTAGGAAGACAAAACATTAATTTAAAGCCTATTGAAATAAAAGTGTGTTTTACATCACCAACATGTTCTTAAATCCCCGAAGTCGACAACTCCTCAGACAATTGTGCCAAAAATTGAATAGCACTTGAATCCTGCAATTTCATGGGTTTTGGAGTTACAAAACCCACTGCACGTAAATTAAAGTTTGGTGATAACTATTGCAACACAGAAAATCCTGCAGCGTGCCAGCCTGACTTCAGCTGCCAAAGGACAGCCTTATTCTATGGGACGCTGCCCATAAAACCAGCTCTTCAGCTACACATAAGCAAAAATGAAAAACCAAGAAGAGGATCTTTAAAAAGAAGCTGTGCTTAAAAAGTAGGCAGATGTCTAGAGACAATCATGCCCCAACATATGTGCATTTTAAAAATACTGCCATATATACATAATAATACATTCATAGGGTTAAAACCCCTGATGTATCTCAACTGAGAAGTGACAGAGTACTTTAATTTCAGGATTTGCAAAAGCATACGTTCTAAATGGGGCTGAACAAAGAATGAGATTGCTCAGCATTTCTGAAAATATCAAGAACTAAGTTTTGCATCCAAAAATAAGAAATTATTCTTATTAAGAATTTTAGCCCAGAGCTCCATAACACAAATGTTAACAGGGACTATTAATATGTCACCAAGAACTTAATGAAGAGAATTTCAACCAGCTTTCTAATTTTCAAAATTACTATCAACATTATTCAAAGCTACTTGAAGGTTAAAAAAATATTACTAATATATGCCTGATGTCAAAGCTAATGTATTATTATATTTGGTATGTTACAGGATATAGCTCTCCTCATACTGAAACATGATTAAATTACATTATATCCTGTTTTCAATAGATTTCAAATACATTTAATTTAGTTTTTCGTTAAAATGCTACTATTCTCAATTCACAACATATAACCATTTGTAAAATTTAAAAATCAAAAGCTATTAATTATCTAAAAAGATAGTTATGATTTTAAAACGTCTGTAAAGTATATGAAGTTTCAAACATGCTGTATTGGAAACAGATTCTAATACATATTGCCTTTTGCAAAAAACAACCTGAGATCATCCACTGCAACAAAGATTTCACCTAAACCACAGCTTATTAACCATTTCTCTATCCTGGCCTACCTCAGGTTCAGTCATAGTTTATACAGGTGTGTGCACAATTCATCTGAATCCTAGAATTAACCAAATAGCGAGAAATGGCAGGTTGGACTTTTTTTCTTTAAAATAAAAATTATAGTAACAGGAAATTAACTACTCCATCAATGCCGACCACTTTTACAATTTATTTTTTGGTTATGAAGGTAATTTGGAAAGCTGCAATATCAATAAATCACTACTGTACTTTTTCTTAAATAGGTTTGGTTTTTTTTTTAAACAAGCCTCCTTCCCGGGCATTTCATATGCTTCATTTCTGTAGTACTATCTGTCATTTTTCATGTTCTGTCAGCAGTGCTGGTATCTCATTTGTCTTTATTTTTCCAAAGCATTCCTCTTGTCTGTGACTTTCTCAAAACACTAATAGTTGACAGCTTTTCCCCTCCCAGTAGAGTTCCAACCTGTAATTTCTATTACGTAGTTACTAAAGCAGAACAAGAGGCTATCTAGATGCAATGTTTTTATAACAGGCAAGTGAATAAAAATCAAAGTAATATCAGCAACAAGCCCGGTGATGACAGCACCTTTGGAAACATTTGCAGCTTCTTATGATTTCAGCTCAGAGGATTACATTCATATGTTTGCACTATGAGGAGTTCTGCTTGCAGACAGTTTTTTGGGAAACTTGGTACCAGTGATCTCAGCAGGGGACACTTACATCATCTGCCAAGGCTGCTGCACCGTGGAGTATGGGCACGGGGTTCTGTTTTTCATAATAATGCAGTTTTTCATGAATCTGGAAGACAACGGCACAAAATGATAAGTTTCTTTAACAGCATGAGACACTGTACAAAATGACCTTGTTTAACTAACTGATCTGTCGAGTGTCTGTAACTAAAGAAACATCCTTATAGCAACCTACAGGCAGCAATCACATTAATGTAATTCATCATCATCCTCTGTTGAAGTGCTAAGAATATGAAATCAGATGGAAAAAATGCTCAGTATGTAGACCAACCCACAGGAAAACTAAACATTTGTGATTTTTCTCTCCTGGCTTTCTCTGTCCATATTTTAACATATTGCTTTAAGTATCAATTACATTTTATATTGCTGCTGAAAACACAAAGCATAAAGTGTTTATCCCCAAGATGGATATAAAAAATCCTGTAAATGATGATTTATGAAGTGAAATAATAGCCTGCCACCCACGTCTTGACAGACAGCTTGGTGGAGCGGCTGCCGTCATTAAAATAATTCAGAAACAAGGGCAAAATAGTGCTAATATGAATTCTAACACATCTGAAAGAAAAAGGCAGTCCTTCAGCAAGTTAAAGTCATTTAGGAGCATTTAAAGTTTTTAATGGGGAGCTATGAACATTAAAAATGCAGTGTGCTTTGGTTCTTTCAAAAGGGGAAAGGATACACCATCATTTAAATATCCGGCCTCTTCCCTCCTCCGCAAGTCATGCTTTTCAAAATTTAGATTTTTTTCCAGTGTGAAAGCTTTAAAGAGCCAAAATATTTTAAAGCTTCTAACAAGTTTCTTAAAAGCTATTTCAGAATGACATAAAGTCCTGTATTAAATATTCAATTTTATTTACATTTCTTTCCTGAAGATACACAGATGTACAAATATTAATTAAAATTTTTAAAAATAAGACAACAGTCTGAACTGATGCAAACACACCCCATTCTTAGGTTTCTACTTCAGCTGAGCTGCTCCCAAGGAGGCATGGGCTCCAGATGGTTGGAGGAGTCGCAAAAGGAGCTAAATCGGGGACTTGTGTGCTTGGCAAGGAGGGGAAGACGAGGTCTGGCACAGGCCATGGGGCGCAGAACTTGGCTGGGAACCCCTCGTGTCTCTGGGGAACCCCAGTGATACCCTGCACGCTGCTTGGGGGCAGCAGGACAGCTTCAAAGACCAACCAAGGCAGTGGTCTTTGCACACAAAGTGTTTGGAGCTGACTGGGTTGTTTCTGGTTTTCCCTCCCGCCTTTGCCCCGCTGCCACGTTTGCTTTTCTCTGCCCGCCCCCCCAGCAGCACCCCCTGCCCAGGACTCCCCCGGCCCTCCCCCTGGACCTTTCTGCTGAATTTAAACTGAACTCCTCACAACTACACCCATCACAAGATAATGCCATGTCTAGGACACTTGCGCTTGACATTGTTCCTGTCTGCTGCTGCGCTTCGTAACCCTTTCTGAGCCCACATGTTTTTACTCATTTAGACGACACTCTGCTAATGCAACGTCCCAGAGCAAGATCTAAGTCTTGGTCGATTCCTTCACCATTTCTGTAATCTTAGTAAGATTATTTCTGTACTTCACTGGTTAAAGGATAACAAAGTTCTGAAACGTCAAGGCGAAGCATGAAGACACCACAGTTTCTCAGTTGCTAAGCTGTAAAACTATTTGTTCTGTACAGCAAGTGTTTGTACCTCATCTGGAAACTAAATGCTAAGCGCTATTAGCTCCAGAACACGAGTCTGAATTTTACATAGCTTATGTAGACACTGTTTACTCAGCAAAGCAAGACTAATCCATGTTGGATGTCACAAAAAGTATAAGTGACTGGACAATTTCATATTCCTAGCTCACAAAGCACAGAAGCTAAACAATACAAGGAGCTGCAGCTCCCTGAGTTTAGCAGAAATTTGTGATTTACTTAGACTGCGAACTTGAATAACTAAAAGGCATAATAAATCAAAAAGTCTCAAATCCATCATTTTTTTGATTGCTTCGGCCAACATCTTGATTTTATCCAGGCTGAGCTTCCGTCAACTCTGAGGCTAAAAGCACTTGCCTGTGCTACCTTATGCGTCTCAAAGAAAACAGAAGTGCCTCTGCTGATGAAGCTGGTTTTATCCTGGGAAACCTGCAGGTTTTTTTACCGGTTAAATTAAAAAAACTTGCATAACTCATCTTAAAAATATATATACATAAAACTGTAAATTCATGCAACAAATACGGTTTTAAGATGAGGTACTGCGTAATTTTAACAAGTTATTGGCTCTGTCTGTAACAAGCAAATGGTTGAAAACAAATTTTTCTCTTCCTGACAGTGGACACTGGAATCTAGTTAAGCATTTAAGGAAAATTATTAGGATTTTATTTTATTATGGAGGAGCTGTAGAGAGTAACTGCCTAACCAAATGTGGCGCAAACAACAGAAGCTAATCAAGTAAGCAGGAAAATTTAACTATTACCAGACAGCTGTAGATACTACGTTTTGCTACATCATGTTGGAAGTTCTATTAATTCACTATACTGACATGATGACCAACTCTCAGGATAAACATTACATGTTCTATGGTAACAGACACTGCAGCCTCAGCATACTTCCATTCAAAATGCAATGATGGTGTTTTTCTCAAAAAATATCTGATTTTATTTAATAGTTAGTATTTTACCTTGTTTGTTAGCTGCATCTTTTAAATCAGATCTTCATATGACAATATCTAGCTTCCACCTCTTTGTAATTTAAAGGATTTACCTAAGAAAATTTAAAAAGCACTGGTCTGTGCACAAAGCTGCAATCAATGCAACATACAAGGATAACCCTTCATATCAGTACACAATTATCATATGCATCATAAAAATGCTCCTTCCTTCTGCTCTCCTACATTACCACCTACATCTAACTTCTGGAAAACTAATGTATTCTTGATGTATGCAGCACTCACATATAACAGCTTCCTGAATGCAGTTAAGACAGGAGATTTGGTGCAAATCAACTGACAAAGCAAAAATTTCAGTAAGGCAAAAATGCATTTTCAGTCAACTTCTTCTCTCCATGTGTCTAAAACGTCTTCCAAGATGTTTTGGTCTGTAATTTTCCCCATGGATCACAATAAGGCTGACTGGCCTCTAGTCCCCCTCAGTGTATTTTGGCCTTTTTTTAAAGACAGGTACAACACTTGCCCTTCCCCAGTCACTGGGGACCAGGTCACCCGTTGCCAAAAATGAAATTAAACTGTAACAGAAATTAAAACCACCCTGAAACACTTTGAGATAAGTATAAGAATGGATTCAGAAAAGAGAACATTTACCTATTCAAGTTAAAACATTTCATATTTGCAACCATTTGTTTGAGCTACATTCTAGAGCATTTTATCTAATACAAAAGGCAAATTTATCTTGTATTGCATGGCTATACTGACATCCAGTAACCTTAATACTATTGCTTTCTCTCTAGTAGAAATGTCTGGAACGTATGGAGAAGATATGACTGTATCATGCTTAAAAAATAGAAAATATGGTACATCTGTTTTAAGTTCTTCTGCCATTTAAGTGTAAAGCTTGAACCCTGAAAATCTCTTCACAGATGAGACCAAGTCTGTTAAAGCAAGAGTTATGTATTGTAAATAAAGCATATAAAACTGTTCTGCTGAACAGATGACTAAGTTGCTTGGGATTTGGTTTTTGATTATTTTTTTTTATGACTACCTATTCTTTTCACTGTGGGGTACTTCGGGAAGACTTATGAGGTTCTGTGAAAACTAACAATCTACTGTGAAGATATGCCCCAAGAGGGAAAAATAATCATTTGCAAATTTATACAATTTTTGGCACATTGGTAAGCAAGGGAAATTGTTTCTGGAATTTCCCAGAGAGATTGAATTAAGCTTTCTATAAAGTATAGCAGAAATATGTTTTCTGCAGTGTCCCCAGCCCAGACTATCCCAAAACCCACACAGAACAAAAATCTTAAGCAAAGAATTCTACAAAATAAGCTTAATTTCTCCTTTTAGATTTCTTAATTTTCAAGTACAGTTCCAATATTATATGGCTGAAAACAACAGGGGAGAGGGTGTGTATACGGAGTAATATTGGTTTCCAAATACCCCAGCTCCTTCTGTGAAGGAATTCCCTTAATACAAGAATAATTTTATTAGTATTTCGTGGGCTCTGGTACAGTTATGTGTGCAGGACTTTTCTGAAAGGCTCTACAGAGCAATACTACACACCTATGAACTACATGCCTGGCTTCAGAAATGGTAGCTTGTATTGGTATTACAGTCCAAGATTTATTAGCAATCTCTTAGAAAGTTCTCAATCTACAAAGTTTGTGGAAAATTTAAAGCAATGGACTACTTTCCTCATAACACAATGCCACCCAAGAAAAGCAATATGTCAGATATGTTACCTCCTTTTTCTGAACTTGAAGAAATATACTCTTTAACTGCTTGATGTACCTACAGCTTCATGCACAGGAACAGAATATTTTTAAAGGAGATACTGAAAGTGTCAGCAAATTGAAAGTAGAGCTCCCTGTACCTGCTTTAAAAAAAGTTTCCCATCAATGCAAACTTCCAAAACAAAGACAAAAGCCTACTTATGAGAAATAATTCTGAGATGTAAACAGAATATTAAGACTTTCGTCTTTCAGTTTTCACAATCTTCCCCATTCCTATCCCTGCTATATCATTACATCAGCTTTGTCTTTCTGTCCTCTCTTCCTCCCCTCTTTTCCACCTCAAAAATAGTTTTTCAGCTTCCTTTCTTCCGCTTTATTTGTTCTACTCTCTAAATAGAGATTATTGACAAACACCACATTTAAGTCACCTGGAACTATCTTGCTGCCCATATGCTTATATTGATATGAATACTCCACTCTGAGGGTACATACTCAATGACCACACACCTCTCAACTGTTTGAGTAAGCACTAAACATACATTTCACACACAGAACAGGTTAAAAGAATGTTTACCTCCCCTTCTCCAGTTTATTTTACTTGTTGCATGGATTGATCAATCTGAAGTTTAGAAGGAACTAGCAAAGAAAAGTAAACCTGACAGTAAGACTGTGAAGACATATTATAGTGGTTCAGTGCAAGCTTTAGAGCCCACAGGTTTTGTTTGAAAAGCATATGTAAAAATAATTGCTGGCGGAGAGAGGAAGAGGTAGCAAAATGCAGAAGGACTCGTATCAAAACAAAGCTTTTATTAATAATCAAGAGCACGGGAGATACAAGGTGCCTAAAAGTTCACATGAGACACTGTCTTTTTGACAGAACAATAGGCATAGGTAAAGAATAAGTGTATATAAGACTATATATGCAAACACAACTCCAAAACTACTGTATCAACATCAGTCAGTCACACTAGCACATAAAACATAAGAAACATCACACACATTCGTGAAAATATTCTGCCAACCACACAGGGGTGTCACCAACTGCGTCAGCACCTTTGGATAAGAGCTCTTTTAATGACAATGACACGATCCTGGCAGTACACACTGAAGGGGATCTGGGGAGAAGCTTGTACTGACCGTCCTTCTAAGGCAGATAGTAATTCTCAAACAGAGCGTGTCACCTTTTGAGAAACATCAGTGGCTTATATCCTCTTATTAGTTATAGAAACATTCCGTTACTTGACTACGATTTCACTGGATGAGGTATCTCTTAGAACGGAGATAAGGTATCTGCAAAATTTGGCTAATTACGTGCATGCATGAAAACATGCAACACCATCTTTGTTTAATGCAACAGAACAGTTGGCTGAATACCCATTAGCAGCTGATCTCCTTGTTCTGTTTCAGCAGAAAGGACCTCATGGACTCACTGCTGATGCAAACCAAAGCAGCACAAGTTGAGTACATGGAAAATTGCTCTAAAAAATGGACTCCTGATCTGAATTAGAATGCCAACATAAACACACATACGAAGCACCAAGACATGTCTGGAAGACAGGCTTCAAGTACATTGTGGTAGAAAGTCCATAACAGGCAGAGCATTTCCCCTAGCTGCTCACTTCATTGTATTTTTCATCATATATCGACAACAAGTGTCTGAAATCAAAGCACCGACAACAGTCATGCAGCTCTGTATTTACTGGCTTAGTCACTTGCAAAGATGCATAATGATGGATAATTCTCCTACATGGAAAAGCTGTTAACTGTTCACCAAATTTTCAGGTTCATGAAGCATTTGTAAAAAAGTCTTTAATTGCACTAGTGGCATCACAAACCAGGGAGATGCTACTACAAAGAGGACCATGTTCACAGCAAGAAGCCACAACAGATGAAGAGAATGGAAAAAGAAAGCAAAAGAGAAACTGGTGAGTCAGTAAGTGGCTGGCTTCATCTGCAATTTGTGTCCTGCATCTGTATTATCTGGAGCAAGAGAAATCATTCTAAGGCACTCAGGACTGCAAAGAACACATTTATGAATAGTCCCAACATGTAGACAGTGAAATTTCAAGATGAGAATTAGGGTTTTCTTTTGATCACTAATGGTAATCACTACCGGAACTCTGGGATTTAGACAGTGAGCTCACCGTCTAAACTGACGGACAACTTTGAGTCAAGGTAAAGCAAAGTACTTGGAAGTAAAAAAAGAAATGATGGGTTACAATGAAACAAATGAAAATAACCATAAAAACATTCACAAATTATAACTGCATACCATCATCTATGCTGAAAGAGTATGCGTATTTCACTTGATGTAGAATTATAATTTAAAAAATTGTTTAACTCCCTTCCTTTCTCCTCCCAGAACCCTACTGCACAAGATTAAAGGAACCAGAAAAATTAGCTGTTTTTTTTTCTTTATTTTCATCATTTAGCAGGTGTCTGTAAGCCTATTTACACAGCACAGAAAGCTGACTGAATGCAAAGCTAGTTATTTGTTCCCAGACCTGCCTATAGAATTTATCACTGCAGCTTGGGCACACTAATTAACTTAAATATATGAACAACTCTGCAGTAATATGGCATGATGAACACATGAGGCATAGGAAAACTGAGAAGCAAATCAAATGCCAACTCATTTCAAGTACCCAATGCAACATCTTTAAAACTGGCTTTCTCAGAACACATACAACCTTTAAATCACATTCTATTCAGGCCAATTGACTTGAATTGCAGTTAGAGGCACAGAATATTGCTAAGAATTTAGCATTATGTATTTTGGAAAAGAGAAACAATAAAAATGCACAAATCATAGCTAACTACACAAAATTTGCAAAGATAATTTCATTCCCCATAACAACCTTAAATTGTCTCAAATATAAATTAAGTGATTGCATAGTGCAGAAAGGATTTTGAGAGAATGTTACAAATATCAAAGCAAGGCTCTATAGACATAGTAATAGAAACAGATATTCAGATACCTCAATTCTGGCCCAATTTTCCACAGCAAAAAGTTTCATCACAACACAGGAGCAATTCTCTTTAAGCCCTTGTTCCAAAAAGCAGAAGCATTAAGTTCATAAGAATTCAAAAGCAGGTTAATGGCGTGGAAATATTTCTGCCTAGACAGTTAAAAGTGGGTAGTCAGAAGTCATTCAGACAACTGTTAGACAACCTTCACAAAAGAACTAAAAACTTGCACTATAATAAAATGAGCATAAGCTTCTTTACCACTATAGCATGAAATAACTTAACAAACAACAACAAAAGCACACACACACAAACACCAAAACCCCAAACCAAAACAACCAAACCAAAGAAACAAACAGCCCACCAAACTAGAAAACGTGCAGACTGTCTGGTATAAACTGTTGTAATGGGCTGGGAGGGACCCGTTTTGCTCNTTTCCGCCTAGACAGTTAAAAGTGGGTAGTCAGAAGTCATTCAGACAACTGTTAGACAACCTTCACAAAAGAACTAAAAACTTGCACTATAATAAAATGAGCATAAGCTTCTTTACCACTATAGCATGAAATAACAAACAACAACAAAAGCGCACACACACACAAACACCAAAACCCCAAACCAAAACAACCAAACCAAAGAAACAAACAGCCCACCAAACTAGAAAACGTGCAGACTGTCTGGTATAAACTGTTGTAATGGGCTGGGAGGGACCCGTTTTGCTCACAGCATCCGGTGTGGTGCTGTGTTGCAGATCCGATAACACTGCAGGGCTTTAGCTACTGGCTTGTGCAGCCCGAGGCCACCTCTGTTCTCACAGGGAACAGGGCAGGGGTGGCCAAGGGTCCGGGAGGGGACACAGCAGGGATAGCTGACCAGAGACATATTCTTTGTTTTTCCAAAGCAGCCGTCCCTTGGGGACTGGAGGGGCCTTGGTCAGCTGGAGGTAACTGCTTTTACATCCCTTGTTTCCACCCCCGCAAACAGCCAGAACAAGGGAAAACCAACAAGGCTTCTAAATTCTTTGATGGAAACTCAAAAACGCAGACTATTTAGCTAGAGATGTTAATAAAGTTTGAGAAAGGTGTTTCTAGCTCTGATAAAACTGGGTAAGTAGCTCATTTAGCACACCTTTACCTAAGCAACTCATTCATAGGAACTACGTGAGGCTCAGGAGTGAATTCAATAGGATTTCATTTCTGCCGGCTTGAAACATTTTATCGATCAAAGGTTAAATGCCCACTCATGTTAACACTGCAGGGAATGTTTCTGTGATGACAGGAAAAAAGCCCCTTATCAAGGTCCAAAGTTGAAAAACATGGATGTGATTTCTGTGGAGTTCATTTTTGTGCTACTCTAGAACACACAAGACAAAACTAATTGCCAACGCGCTCTCTCTTTTCCAGGTCATATGAGTACCTGAAGTCCATTATTTGAAAAGAGCCAACAAATAAATATGCGTATTGAGACCAAGGTGCTCTATCAAAATCTCTGCAGTTGTGTTAAAAGAATGCAAACAGGCTCCAAGCATAGAGTCACAGAATGATTTAGGTTGGATGGGACCTTCAGAGATCATCTAGTCCCAACCTCTTCTGCCACAGGCAGGGACATCTTTCACTAGACCAGGTTGCTCAAAGCCCCATCCAGCCTGGTCTTTAACACTCCCAGGGATGGGGCACCCACAGCTTCTCTGGGCAACCTGTTCCAGGGGCTCACCACTCTCATGGTAAAAAATTTCTTCCATATGTTCAATTTAAATCTACACTAGCATCTGCTCAGCCCTTAAAGATAAGGGTGCTAAGAGTCCAGGATTGTGTTAGGTGACTTAAAAAGCGTCCTTTACCCAATACTCAGAATGACCTATATTCAAAACAGAACTCCAGAAATTTCTAATTGCATTGCAATTTCAGAAAGAAGTTTTCAGAACTGTATGCTCAATTACAGTAATTTTCTAAGTTACAAAATGTGGTAATAGAGTTATATTAGATCATATTTAAGGGCATTTTTCTTGTCAGGTTATGTTTTGTAAAAAGTATACAATAGTGAGTTATCTACAGATTAACAAAGTTATTGGAGCAGCATTATTTTAAATCAGGTACTATCAATGCAAACCAGTAGCATTGCCTGGAGAGACCACAGCTCCTGCTTAGATGCTAAACAAGCACTTGCTGCTGGAACTTTGATTCAGCCAGGACTTGGCTGTGGAGAGCTTGTCTGTGTGACAGAGTTGTCATGGCAGAAGTGCCCAGTTAACACTGACGGCAAATACCATGTGATTACTATGAATTAGATTGTTAAAGCCAATAAAAGAAGCACAGTATGCTAGAAATGAAAGAAAGCAACCTCATGGGAAAAGAAGGCAGCTTTTCTCAACCTGAAATAAACAAATGATGTACTGATTTTGTTAAGGATAAAGAGAGCCTTGCTAAAAATTCAGGTTGTGTAAGTTATTAGTTATTCCAGCTAAATAACTAGTTTTTATTGTCTAGCCAGAAACTGCAAGATAGAAAAAAATGCCTGCGCACATTGCAGGAAGTTCTACAGTAAAACTCTGTTCTCCATGGATTGGTTGGTTTTTTTTTCAAATCTGTGGTTTCATCGTTTCCTCCTCAATCATTTAGCACTGTGCCTCATTACCTCATTTGTCTGCCCTTCATCCTTGATCAGCTCTGATGAGCATGGGGCACGCGAAGCAGACGATCACAACAGAAAACGCTCAGGAAGAACAGCTGCACCCAGGGGTTCGTGTGAGGCCTCTCACAGATGAAGCAGCTCTGAGTGGAGTCTGACAAGGTCACGAGGGCATTGCCAGATTTGATTTTGTCTTAAAGAGATCTAATCAAAGTCTCAGGCCTGTAAGGGCCCATCTCTTTATTTTTGTTGTTGTTGTTGTAAAAAAGCATCTCTTCCACTCTTTCTGTATTGAGAAAACCAAGACAGACACTAAGCAAGTAGTTGATGAACCTGGTGATCCTGCTCTTACATCTCTGTGCCATACACATTGTCTCTGTGTACTTAAATTGCACCTCCCCACCACATTGCTTTTTTATTGGAAAAAGCACTTCATTATCTGTTAAGTAACTAGCTAGTGACACTTCTAACAAACGCATCCTTCATGAACAGTGGGGTATCTATGCCTTAGATCTATGTCTTATAATATTTTTAATTTCAGAATTTCCTGTCTTCATGCTACTGTCACCAAAGAACTTGAAAGAAAATTAATAAATGCCTCCGTTATGCTTACATACCGCACCTTCTCCTTAGCTTAAAAGCAAACAGAGCCATTAAAATTAAGCTTACAAAAATTAATTCATTGGCAACATTGTGGAGCAAGCACTATAGCACCAGAGAATCAGTTTTCCTAATCTGGAGAGGACACTGTAAGCAAGCAGTTGTTCACCTCTCAATAAGATTTAAATGCAGAAAAAATACAGCTGTCAGAGAAGACTGGTGAAATTGTTTTTATTACCGATTTTGAGAACAAATACAGATAAGAATGACAGGTGTGAGTGCAGATAAGCGTGGGATTAGTGGCACAGAAGTTCAGCAGTAACATTTAGTCCAGATGCAGTCATTTCAAAGCAAAGGTTCTAGGGTATGAGCCTAATATTACATGGTGAGTGACCAACTTCCCGCCTCACCACCACCTCCCTGAATGACAGTCCATCCATTCTCTATTTGTAAAATGGAAAAGTAGCATTTCCTTTCTTAACGCGTGGCTAAAAGCAAGACCAGGTAAGTACCTTGAAAAAAGTGTGCCACATATTTAAATTCATTGGGTGCTGTAGAACTTGTTGGGGCAGCTGATGAAGACCAGACGCTTTCATCAGGAAGAAAGGAACAGATGTATCCTGAAGCCTTTGGTTAATGTGGAAATTTGAAAAACACAGCCTCTCTGTAGGCACATATAGAAACTGAACAGAACAATCTGGGAAAATGACAGAGGCCATATACACAATGGCAACACCCCATCCGACCCCTCCTGCCCACACACAAGTAACACCAGATCAGTTCTGTAGATTTCTAATGGTACCAAACACTCTGGGTAAGGGTTGCTCACCAAACTGTGTTCTGCCGACAGCCCTCGGTAAGCAGCTCCTCGGGGGTGCAGGCAGAGCCCAGGACGGGCAGGGCACCCCAGGAGCCGGGTGTCCCTGCAACACGTGGAATCCAACCACTGCTCAAGAGAGCAAAGGCTTGGGGCAGCGCCCGCAAATGAGACCCTTCTGACCAGCCCAGCCTGCTGGGAGACCCTGCAGCCGCGGGAGCAGGAGCCCGGCACTGGGCTCGGCCTCGCTGTGAACTGATTTCCTGACTCCCAGCCCATCCCCGAGAACAATTATTCACTTTGTGATGGCCTCTACAACATGAAAACTTTGCGACTCCTCCCATCATTTTTAAGCTAAACCCCAACTCTTTTGCTCTTCCCCCATGGCTCATGTGTTGCAGCCCTCTCATCATTCTAACTGCTCTCCTCTGGAATTTCTACACTCTCTTTAATTAGTGGCCTTACCTGCAACCTGCCTATGATCAATGGATTTTTTCCTTAACTACTGATAATCCACAGCTTGACTTCCGGTTTTCATACAGTTGATAATTATTATGCAAATAAGATCCTAAAGCCACTAGGAAGTTAAAGATTAAAATAGAAAATACATGAAATGTTCATTTCCTTATTCATTCCCACTTCCAGAGTACTCTAATATGCTTATTTGTGATGCTAACCCCTTCATGGCTTACCTTGTGAGATGCATTTTAAAAAACTTTTATCTTCAATTTAAATTTGAATACCTCTGAGGTTTATTTTATTTAGCCTACATCATAAGACAAGAGATAGGACTCAAGAATAAGAAAATGCTGGTCTGAATGAATATGAAAGCATATGGTAATAAGACTAATGTATTAGCTATTTTATTTTTGCAATGCTAAGCAAAATAGATTAAATACTGGCTACAAACCCAGTTATTCCTTGCAGTTTCTTAAAATGTTTGTTTTTCTGTAAGAAACACTTTTCACTTTGAATTCATTGTTCCTTATACAATGAAATAAAGCTGCTATTATATGAGATTTCACAGACTTCATTCAAATACACTGTTTTTCAGCAGTAAGAAAAGGTTTTGATGAGTTTGCTTATAGGAAGAGGGTCCCTAGGCAGACAGAGGAAGTTCAGACCAAAGCAAACAAGTTGCACTTGCTCCAAAATAAATCTTGCTGACCCTTTAGAGCCAAACAGCCTACATGGCTACTGTACACAGTATTTTCAACATTGTTTTTCTGTACTTTTAACCCCATTTCCAAAGGAAGGAGCATCAGAACAATTCCAAATTTGAATGAAGCCACTCTCTTGTGTGAGGTAAGGACATGAAGTCCTTGAACAGAAAGAACAGAACATCAACCTTTTTCTCCTTTGAAACAAGCAGTCTTCCAACTGGAGCCCACGGATGCAGAAAGATCCTTACCCTTCATAAATGCATTTTCAAGCAAAACAAAATCTGAGCAGTAAACCCATCAAGTACCAGTCTGAATTTGCTAAAATGAAAGTATAGCAATCATTTCCTTCCAAAAGCACACACCTATATAAAAACATCCTAAATTTGGTAAAAGTTTGAGGAAAAATTTTAGGAGAGCAATATGGAACTCAGGATTCCAGGCCTCAGACCGCTCTTCCCAATTTATGGCTCCTCACTCTTCTGTCTATACACTCCCATTCAGTGGCAACCTTTGAAACACAGAAATACCCTGTGCAGTACTGCGGACACAGCAAAGCGATCACACATACAACAAAACTGTTGAAGTCACATATAAAGACTGCAATTTAAAATTCTAATAATACTCTGGGTTATGACATCATCTTTTATCTGAAGATTTTTCAGGGAGGTTGGACTAGGTGACCTTTGGACGTCCCTTCCAACCCAAACTGTTTTACGATTGTGTGATTTCAGAGCACATCACCAAATAAAATCAACACATTAGTTTCTTCGTCACTAAAAGACAAACACCAATCATGGACACAAAATGTGCTTCATTTTCAAACCAATACTATTAAAATGACTTCTAGCAGAAAAAAAATATTGCAAGTTTAAATTTCTTGGTTTTCCAGCTACTGATAGTAAAATACTTATAAACAATAGCAATATTTGTTTATTTGACAATTATATCAGGAAATGTGTTTAAGTTACTTTTAAAATATACTTTTATCTAAAGAATACTTGATACAACCAAGAAAGGAATTGCAATTCACACTGAAGCCCTTCAGTTCTGAGAAAGAGCACTCAGTAAAGTTGCAGAGTTGTAATTAAATACAGATGGAAATAATCTCTACTGCAACCATCAAACAGCTGATGTTTTTACAATATTTTTAAATACAAAACTTGAGGAGAAACTTATTTAATTCAAGACTCTAATGAACTTAAATTCATCAGAAAAAAACAATATAGACATGTCTACAGTATTTCAATCCCACATTCCAACAATAAAATTGTTTTTCCTTTCTTTCTTTAAGGAAATCTTGTGTTTTTTCCCACTTAAATACTCTGTTGATACTTCCTTTTTAGGTATCACCTCATTCTGTGTGTAAGTAATGCAACAAAGACTTGCAATATGCATGCCTAACTAATTTGAATTATTATTATATTTAACAAATAATCCAAAGAATTGATCTAAACCATCAGAAATTAAATTTTTTTAAGTCTTCATATTGGTCAGATTTTAAGAAATGTGAAAGTTTCCTTAGGTTTATGACAAATCTTTTTTAAACAGCACAAGTGTAATGTTACTGCTTTATATAGCAAAAGTGTTTCTCCATTTGGGGTTTGGTACTTTAAATTTAAAGATATTTATGAATTTGAGAGGAGGAGTTTTTTCTTAGACAAATCAGTGTTCTGTACTACAGAAAAACATAATTATTAAATTATCTTAAAAAAATAAAAATAATTATGCCACTAAACATGAACTGGAAAAAAAAAAAGAACCAGACTGGATGCAGCTAGAATGTGAAGAACAAAGATCATGTCAAGATCTCACTGACTGGGTTTTGGAAGCTGTTCTTGTCTGAAGTCCTTCTAAGCACAAAATATACCAGCAACAACTGTCATCTTATTGCTGAGAGACATATAGAAAAACTGCAATCCTCAACATTTAAAGACTTGCAATTAAATTTGATTATCTAATTCAACAATTTTAAAAAATCCCATTATGCCATATATCTGCTTTTGCTGGTATATTGATTAGCAAAGAAAGAGCCATAAAGTGAATTCCAACATAAATTTACAATACTTTCTCTGCCAACACTAATACCCATTCATGTTAAATTATTCCCAGAGTCCAAATTAAAGGACCAAAGAAGTAACTTGCTAAGAATATGGATTAAAAGAACACTTTTCCAAATAAAGAAACTATCAGGACATGTTTTAAATGAACAACTGTACAGTCCAGCTTTGTCAAATAAATACAGCTGAAGAAGCGGCTTTAAAGCAAGATAGGACTGAAAGATGAGAGTTGTCTTTGGAAATCTGCTCAGCATGGGCCAAAGAGCTGCACAGGACAAGCAGGTAAACTCCAATTAACTGCTAAGAGGCTTCCTTGAAAGCTAAGTTCATGGTTTCATTTAGATGCTATAAACAAACAAACAAACAAAGATGTGCCTAGATTTAGTATTTCTCTCAACAAATGCCTTGTCCATTCCTTCAGAAAACACAAAACCTTAGATAAACATTAAAAAATCTCATTTGAGCACAGTCCTCACAAATTTGAAACAAGCTCTTTACTTTTATGTCATTATACAGAACCTCATTTCCAGACATTTTTCCAAAAGTAAGCGATTTCCACTATTCCGTTAACGACATAAATCCAAAAGGGAGAACGTTCTTAAACCTGTTACGTGAACAGATTTCTAATAGGAACAAAACCTAAACTTCTCATTGTCAGAGTTCTTTTTTTTCCAGCAAACTCCATTCTCCGCATAGCTAAGATTTTACAGGAACGCTGATTAAACATTAATTAAAGAGAACGGATAAAATCCCTAGGATTTGCTGCATACAGACTGAGAAACCTTGGCATAGACTTCTGCTTTTTCACTTTCACTATTCAGGCAGAGCCTGCTCAATTTAAATCATTAAGAGTTTGTTTTATTCCTGCTTAGTACAGTCAACAGTATCCTTACAATCTCTACTCAATGCAAGTTAGTCCAAAATCAAATTCAGTTCAGGTTCCCCAAGTTCCTAATAAGAGCAAAGAGATCATTTCTGTACAACTCTATGATGCAGAATTAACCCATTCAAAACCCCAACTTTAAACACAGACAGGGACATCTATCCTTTGAGCTAAAATTATATATACATTTATATATATCTCTATACAAACAGACATACATTTATCAATTAGCACCATCTAGTGGGGTCACTACAATTTATGTGATATGAGAAATCTGTAGTTCACTGTTCAAGTTTTTCTACATCCTGTGCAATATGTTGTGATATAGCACAAGTCCAGTAATTAATAAAATTCAGATGTAAAAACAAACAAACAAAACATAACATACCCCAAACTCTCTTTTTAATTAATAAAATTGTTACTGCACTATAAATAACATTTTAAGAAAAAGCCTACACTGAAAGCTGCACGTACATATATATGAAAATTTATTGATAGGAAGTAAAAAACCTTTTAGGCATTCATACACATGCAAAACACAATTACTGCTTAATTACTATTTTCTCTTTTGACTACTCTGTTCCCCATCACACAGCTCAAGAAAAATCTACCAATCTTCGAAACAAGGAACACTGAAACATGCAAATGATGACAAAAACCCCTCTATTTAAGAAATGCAAAGGCCTCCATCATCAGAGAAGAATTCTGCTGTAAACACAACTTTTGATAAAACCAGATCAAAGTGCCACAAACACTGAATCACAACCCAAAATGCTAGTAAAATAACAAATTAAATGCTTAATTTGAAATTTGCAAAATAATTATTTTAAAAGAGGTCATCTCCACTAAAAATAGATCCTAAGAACTAATGGTGCTCATTCATCCCATTTCCGAAATATTAAATTTAGAAACTGATTTTTAGTCAGCTTTACATTGAAAACTGTGAGGACTAAAGTCAGGCAAATTAGTAACGCTGAAGAATTTCAAAAGCAAAAGTTAACAGTAGTGGACACCCCCAGCCCATACATACCCGTAAGCAGGAAACACAAGTAAAAAGCAGCAGCACATGAGGGTGCCCAAGTGCAACACTCAGACAGGCAAAACCTCCACCAGCTTTGGCCAACAGGCAAGTGACCTAAAACCATCCTCGGTCCCTTCTCCCTCCCCGCTTACAGCCCAGGTTAAAAAACAAACCTGAAAACAAATAATCACTAAAATTAAGTACATGATTAAGAGCATTAGGACAAGTTTCAAGTGTGAAATTGAGCATTTGCTTAAATACTCTTTAATGAAGCCATGGTCATGAAAGTGAAGAATGCCCAAGGATGTGCTTTGCATCCAGGTCTCCCCGTTTCTAAAAAAGGCGATTGCCAGTTAGCAAACCTTTCCAAAGAGATAACAACAAATCAAGGGGAACTTGGAAAATGAGAGACAGACGCATCTCTGGTAATATCCCAGACCCAAAGTTAATGTGAAAATACGAATTTGCGAAATCTTAAAAAACAGACAGCAAAATTAAAAAGCACTGTATGGTGGTTAGTAAACAATGATCTGCTTTTCCCTACTACACTTGGCACTAGGTGAAATTCAGTTTTATTTTTGTTTCTGGCAATAATGGTAAAAGTAATTGAAAATTCAGAAAACTAGAATATGTTTAGAAAATATGTAGATATGGGGGAAAAATCAAGATCAACAAAAACCAGAAGTGGGAGACTTGCAGTGAGCACTCAGAAGTCACAGAACACAAGAGCAGAAGATCCTGAGGTCTGCACAGTGGACCCAGGTGCCAGACTACAATTTAAATTAAATGGAAATCGAAATAAAGAGACTCTAATAAATTTATTAATACCAACAAACAAGATATATAGTAGTAAGAATTTTAATAAAAAGAAAGATGAAGACAACGTTAGAAGCAAAATGCCCCACGTAAGTACAACCAGATAATTTAATAGTGTTCATGAATACAACTAATTCTCAACCTTCCCTGCAGAGGATGGAGAAACACCAACACTGAAGTGGAATGTGTGTTGTAGGATACAGAGGAATATGAAAAAATAATCACAAAATATTGGGGGAAAAAAAGCAGTAATTTAGGGAGAGATTTAATGCCATTTCTCTGTACCTTTTCAGACCACTGCAATTCAGGCTATAGCACTAAATCATCCAAACTTTCAAACTCATTTTACAGGAAGCTTCAAATCAAAGCAAACATATTCATTTCTTTTTATATTGGAGGGAGTAAAACAAACATATTTGTACAGGTGTATGAAATTATAGCCATGTCCTATCTTTAAATTTTGGAAAGCTGGTAGAAAACAACAGAACTTGCCTAATGACAGAGGAGACGACAGTAACAAAGATAAGGGAGCTGCACTGGCACTTCCACTATTATAAAAAATAATACAGAGATAAGTTTAGCAATTTTATTCTTCAGGAAATAAGGATCTATCAAAATACAGATCGGCGATACGAAAGTATCAGTTACTGGGATGCCAAGAGATTTCTGGAGGGTTTTCAACTAGGAACTGCCCCCAGGTCCAGCCCCCTTTTTTCAAGTAGAATGCAACCAAAGCATTAACCAGCATGACCTAGCCTGATTTACATCAAAATTTGAATATGCACCACTAGAAATATCACCACTAATATCAGGAAGAAGTATCATTAACCAGATTTTTTTTTTAATATGTTTATGCCATAGATGAGTTATAACAAAAACAAAAGGCAACACATTTTCTTTTATATCATGCAAAAATGTCAATTTGCACTTGGCAGAACAAGAAATTACAAATATTGATCCAACTTAACTGAAGTACTCTCTAACTGTATCCGTCTGCAGGTGATCAGCCACAGTGTATGGGAGGTCATTCTTACCTACATTCTTAAAGGTTTGGAAAATCAGCGGAAAAGCTGAAATAAGTAAAAACCAGCATGATATTCCCCCAGAGAAGCCATGACAGAATGGTTATGAAAGTGCTAATAGAAATAATAAAAGGAGAATAAACGCACATAACACAGAGGGAATTAAAGGTGTCTCATACATTAAAAATTCATTTAGGAGTAGAAAAATAAATATAAAATAATCCAATTCTAATAAGTTAAAAGACCAATACACATACTCAGAAAACACAAAGACAGACTGACGCAGGACAGAAGACGTAATCAAGCGATAGGTCTTACTCAGTGGTTACCTCATATGCAACAAGAGGAAAATATTGCTTCCCCTTTGGGAGAAGATAATAATAAAACTTGGTCAGATCATTAGTTAGAAATTGGTAGAAAGTGGATGTTTCAAGATGAAAGAGCATAGGCACACAACTACAATTATTTTTTTTTGCTTGGCATGTGCTACAGTATGATTTGTAGTTAGTCTTTAACGATATACCAAACTTCAGTATGACCAGCTTAGTATTTCAGATGTCAATTAACATGATGACAGTCTTGGGTTACTTTTTTCCTAGAATGTTTGAAACTTGGAGATTCAAAATTGCACCCTGATTTATGGTTTGATCCTGATTAAAGCTATGTAGTCTGTAGTGTCTTTACTGGATTATTCAATCATTAATTCTCAACAAAACTTGTTCTTTTCCATGAAACCCAATCTGTAAGACACATTAAAATTCAAGATACTTTATGAATAAGATATCCATACTAAATGTAAAGCAGTACTGAAGCTATCTCATACATAATCACCAGCATTTATAGCTGGCTTTTTTTTTTTTTAAGCCTAAATTTCAATATGATTGAGGCAAAGTCATGTTTGTGAATAATGACACCATTGCTGTTTACCTCGCACGGGTTGCAATTTCTAGCAAAAGTCAACAAGAAAAGTTAGAAAGAGATAGGAAAACAATATGTATTTACTTTCCAAAGTACAAAATAGGTCTGTTTACCCACACCATTCCCACCACTCAGTAGATACCAGGTTCTTCATGAAGGGCCACACTGTACCTGAGCCACTGGGGCAGAAAAGAGTCAGTGGCTCCAAGGCTCAAAATCTTCTCTTGGAAGCAACAATTTCAGGTCAGACATCTATGAAACAGGGTGAACAAGAAAGGCAGCAGGAAGGAAATCAGAAGAAAAACAACCTAAAATTGAAGAGGAGAGCACAAAGTGCTAGCATCGGCCTAGCATTCTCTGAAACAAACAGTTCTGAAGCAAAAATGTGTCCTTGCTGACCAGCAGATGAATCAAGAGGGGTGTACTGATGCAGCCAGTACAGTGCGTGAAAATACAGATAATGAAATAAGAAATGGAACTCAGAAATCAAAATTTTATTCCTTTGCATCATTAATATTGGTGGTTGCATGTCTGTGTGTGTGAGATCCAAGTCCAGAAACTGATTAATGAGTGCAGGATGTGTTTATATTTCCCTAACAAATTTAATCGTGTGTACTTTGCTAGCAACCCTTAAGCTGGAGTAGCCAGCAAGTAAGAGGAGACCCATTTCTGGAAGGACTCAAGGTCTTAACCGGTGGCTGGGTAAAGGGCCTGGGGTTCAGGTTTGGCTATTTAGTTGGACTTAGAGCCCGTGCTGGTATCTGAGGAATCTGTAAACATTGTTCTGCTTAGAAATCTGGAGAGTGAAGGTGTGTGTGTTTTCAGTGGTCGACTTCAGCGCTGATCAGCTGGAGACGAGAAATGGGACCAGGCTCTGGGTAAAAGCATCGCTCTGCCTGTGGAAGCCTTCCTGGCCAGCTGGGCTAGTGGCACAGGCACTCAGCATCGCTGCTGGTCGGACTTGCAAAGGGGAACAGCAGTGGCCACATCCATCTCTCAGTGCACCACACCAGCTGCTGCAGCCGAGACAGAGGAGTCCTCACATCCTCAGCTGCACTCGGCAGCTCTCAGAACACCCTCCAACTCCAGCACTGATGGAGTATAAAGATTACAAATCTCATCTAGTTCGCATGTAATGAAATAGCACAACTTTGCAAATACATGCAAACTAGGTGAGAGTAATGTTTTCCCTAGGAATTTATATGGCCACATTAACATGGCACACAAATATTTCATTTTATGCAGTTACTGTCTTACTTCTTGCAATGGACAAGGAATTAGTCCCATTTTTATTTAGTAGATACGAAATGGAAGCAGCCTGCAGACATACAGGGGAGGAGACGCTGAGGGAAAAATCTGTGTCTCAGTAAGAAAAATGGAGGGTAAGAAGACAGCTACAAAGTACAGGACCATAATGTATGGATGTGCAACCCTAAATGGCCCACTGAGGCACCACTGCTTTTCGAAAACAAATCCAAGACAGCTCTAACTTTAGACAATTCAATGTTTTAAAAACTGTTGCTACAGGAATAGGAAATCTATACACCATAGGTAGCTTAAAGTAGTTCAGCTAGAGCAAGAAAGCAGGAAACCTTCTCTCTGTAGCACGGAAATGGACTGTGTCACCGTTCTGAACATGCTGCGTCAACCTGTACATCTAGGCTTTCCTATTGCATTGAAGGCATAGTCAAGTTACAGCAATCGCCCATTGCAAATTACTCATCCTTGACTTGCAGAGACAACGAAGTCTTATGCTGTGCATGTTTTTAAATCGTATTTCTTCAGCACCTCATTGGTTACTCTGCAGTGCCTTGCATCACACGGATAGCAGCGGCGTGTTAAGCGTTCACGTGCTGTATCTCCCAACTTAATGTAACTTACATTTGAAGTGAACTTCTGTGGACATCACCACACGTGCAAAGAGAGCACTGGATTCCACAGAGACACACAGAAACAGCTATTAGAGAAAAGTCTGTGCTTAAGAGAGCACTGCTGTACAAACTACACGATCTGTAAGCCTAAGGGTATAGTGCACACAACGTGTACTACGTCCTGCTCTTCTTCCAAAGCTTTAAAAAGGAAAAAGAGTTATAATAGAGATGACTGAAGAAAAGTTTTAAAAAAAAGCACTTAAGGCAGCACAAAATAAAGAAAAGTTAATGAGGCACAGCAAAATAAAAGATGAGTAAAAACTGTGTGTGTATGCCTGCATTTAATACAAAGCAGGAAAGAGAGTGAGGATGTGTGCAGTATTACAGATATTACTGAACACTACAAATTAACTTCATGAGGATTAGCTGGAGAATGGATACAAACAAGATTTCCAAAAAGAAGGAAAGTCAATGTAAGCAGTAACAAAACCTGCTGGTAGGAAACACAGTCAGGCATTTTTGCTAAATCTTATTTTTAAGACTTTTATTAAATCTTATTGTATCAGTTTCCATGCTTCAGAAAGATTTTATAGCTATCACATCACATCCTTCTTAACTCTTACAATGTTTTTGCACTGCAGAGGCTTGTTTGGATAGTTATGACTTTCTGTTCTTAAAAGGAAAACGGTCCAAGACAGTAACAAAAAAAAATTGTTTTAAACACTCTCTCACATGTTCTGCCATAGAACTTCTGGTCCAAGGGAAAAGAACACTGTAGAAAAACAGTTTAAAATTACATTATCCTTGGATGTCTTGGATTTATCAGACTACTATTACCGAGCAGCTTATGAGACCTTTGATTGGCCTCAGTTTCATAGACAAAAAATGTATCACTTTGGCTGAATAAATACTGTAACAAGCTACATAAGATAAGAAAAATCTGTATATGAGCATAGATCTGGGTTCTGAAACTTCTCTTCAAACTGCTGCACCAGTTTTGTCACCAGGCTGGTACATTGGCCCCTTGGTAACAATGAAATTACAAATTATTTGTCTTAGAAGGATTGATTTACTTCTTTTATGTCCAGTACATTTTGGCTGCATTTCTGCTACTCTTTGGAGGTTTCCCAGCAGAAACTTTAAATCAATTACCACTGATCCAAAAAAATGCCTCTGTCTGGATTTTAACCCAAACCCAAAGTTTTTTCACATTCCAAAGCACTGATTTATTCACAAGTTTCAAGTAATAGTCATAGACCAGTGCTTCACACCTCTGATTTAATAAGCTTATCTGCCTTATTTTTCACTTCAAAAGTCTGTTGGTACACCATACATGTAGAGACTTCTGATATCGACCCAACTTCTATAGCTTTTATGAGACTAAACTGCCAACAAAACAATTTAATTGATACTTTGGAAATGGATATTTTCTTATTATTACATTTTTAACAAAGGAGGAGTTGATGACAGGAACAGGACTTCCTTATAAAAATCTAGATGAAAAGCTGCAAGTGCCTATTACTAAATGCACTAGCAACTGTGATGTAGAAACTGCAAGATGCTAAAGATACCGAATATCCAAACTTATGACAAAGAAATCAACACTAGATATCCAGTTAAACTTCTATCAAAAAGTATGAAATAAAAACATATAAAAAAATACAAAAAGTATTTACCACAGAAGAACCCATTCAACAGACTTCAGGATAAAACAATTATTTATGTTCACTAGCTGTCTGTTTCCTAGTTATGTATCTACTAGCTACAACTATAGCAAATGTTTTTAGTTGAACCATCACATAGGATCCATATTTCACAACCTCACTAACCCATCAATTTGGCACTAACTTAAGGTGCATTCTGTTTCAACTAAGGTTACACCATCCAAAGCTATGCCTGACCACTTTTTCAATGAATTGCAGGTGCGTTTTTTCACTTTATTGAAGGCACAAATAAGCACAGATACGGACGTGTGAACACACAAGGCAAAACAACTTTGCCTTTACTCAGAAAACAAACAGTAAACCTGTTACGTGTTATAATATGTGGAAAGTTGGGGGGATAAGCTATGATTTCAAACAGGAATCCATATTTATTTTGATTATTTTTGCCCAGTTATTGCCTGATGTACTGCATTTATATACAATAAAAGCAAAAGAAGTCAAGGGGTTCAACACACACACCCCAACCAGAACCCCCACCACCTCAACAAGAGAAGCAACCATTTGCCCAATGCCTGGCTGCTACCTTTTCCCTAATGTTTCCATGGAAACAATATCAGCCTGAATAAAGTAAAGATCCTGTACTATTTTCTATAAATCTTCAATTACCTTATTTTGATTAATCTGATCACTGTTCCCATGGAAATTAAGTTTAAAGGCAGCTGACTGCCTCCAGCTAAGAGCGATCTCTTCCAGTTTTCAGTTGCTGGCTATTGAGCAAGTCCCAAAAAAATAACTTTAGCTTCAAAAGTAACACTCTAAATTTATGTGGCATTTCATAAGGAATAACACCTTGCATTACACTTTTTTTTAATGCAATAATTTTAATGGAAGCAAAACGACTCATTGCTTCAGTGGTAATTACTCCAAATACAAATGCAAAGTATTGTCAGTCATCAAGAGGCTTTCTGACAAAGTATTATTTTTCCAATCATTTTCATCTTTAGGTAAGCAGAAAGCATATGGCAAGTCTATATTTCATTACATGAATTAGACCATTACCTACAAACGCTTTGGATGAGAAGAGTACAGAAATTCTTGCATCCCTCCATGTATATTCTGTAGATACAACCCAAGCGAGAAGCTTCAAAAATTAACTGGAGATCAAGCTGCTTCTCCATACAATGAGAAAAAGAAAAGCCTTAAATTTCTTCCATGCAGCTTTTGTATTTCTTTGCAGATTCGGTACCCAAATCCTTATATACCTCATTGCTACGTAGTTCCGTAGGCCTGAAAACCTTGTGCAGCGTGTGTTTTGCCAACAGGACTTGAGGCAAGGCTGGCCTGTGCCTCTTCCTACAAGAGACTTTCACTGCACAAGGACAACCTTACAAAAATTAAGATTTCCTTGACCTATGAAGAGCTAGATTTAAAGAAAGACAAATAACTGCCACCTATTATCTAGCACATCAATATTAATGAATTCAACTATAGTAAATTCCTTCTCTCCTTGCTAGAAATAGTAAAGGTTTTTGGACCAGCACAAGGGACCACATCTGTGCAATGTTTGGACAGTCTGCATTACAAGAGTGATCACTTCACTCTTGCTATCGCTGGGCTCTGCATGTTTTCTCTGACCAAAAGATGTAAACTATAACGTAAGAAGCAACTTTGCTTGATTCTCCTCTAGAGCATGAAGAACAATTCTTTTTCATTGGCTGTGGATCGTTATTGGCTGCCAACCACCACACTCACACCTCCTCCTCCAGATGGCCAGGTGGTAAATACTTACTCACATTGCCTTTTCCTTCATTTTTCCTATCTCCAAAGCAAACAGCACTTCAGACCTCCACATGGATTTACCGAACTGCAGCCTATTCCCTTTACTGGGGAGGCACAGCTTTTTAAAAATAAATATGGTTGAGAACTCAGCAGTAAAGAACCTTAAGGACTTCGAGTACCAAAGCAACATTTTAGTGAATGAGCTATCAATTTCAATAATTCCACTCACTCCAAGGTGGTCCATACATCTCTCCAGCTCTCCAGTGCTTCCCCCCCAAACCACAACCCACCCACTCTGTTAGATCTGAGATTAGGTGCCACCTATGGTCTACCAAAGCCCAGTCCCACTTTCTAGGCTTGCTGCTCTTGGGTAATGCAGCTGCTCTGAGGTGGCTGGTTTTGTCTGCCCCAAAATCAGAAACTGCTCTTACCATTCTCTTAACAGGTACAAACATACTAGGCACCAAAATCCCCTCACAAACACACCCTGCTCTCTCCATCTTCTATATAACGTAACAGTTAACAAAGAATTCTTGTGATCTACAGAAAACACAGTTCCAACATTAAATTATGAAGACCGTATAAATATTAGTTCTAGAGAAAGTACAGAGAAGAACCAAGTAATGAGAAAGTAAATAAGTTGTGTATGTTCAGCTGATGTTTCAACATTAGCTTCAAACCTGACATGCAGAAGCAGTCAACATTATCAGGCTGCCACGGAGCCAACTTCATCTCAGTAAAATCTCCAACCTTCATGCTATATCATTTGTGTCATGCTCAGGTCTTACACTATCTAATACATCCTCCTCAGCCACCATCACCCTCGCAGTCCTTTGCCACATACATACGTACCACTCCCTCTGCCTATGGCTCATCTCCATCAAAAGTTCAGAGCGAGTTTGGAACAATCAGTTGTCACCCACGACTCATCAGAACAACTCTCATGATCCGACATCCTTTTCCTCTAGGTTCTTTCAGGAAGAAGATCCCAATGTGTGGATGCTTGAGCTGGTGCCCTGGCAGGAGCATTCACCATCAGCATGCACAACATGGGAGGTGACCACACCACGGCACGGGAGGTGACCACACCAGGCATGGGAGGTGACCACACGCTCAGCGCAGCCACACCTGGGTGGTGGCTGCAGAACGTCTGACACATCACAGGGCAGAGGAAGCCGCACCATTATGACCCCTCCACAAGTGCCAGAAGAATCTGCACAGCCCTATCCAGGTGAAAGGTGGACAGTTACAAGTTACTTTATTCCCTAACATAAAACCAGCCATGCATCCTGCAGACTAACAGCTTTTTTCATGGAGTTTGCGTGTAAAGCTCTGGGTAAAACCTATAAGTGTATAAGCTTGCCCATGAGCTAGGCTTGTACCAGTCCAGACCGAAGATTTAGCACATCATCTGCAGATCGTTGATTTTATTACTGTAAACGTGTGTCAAATCAAGCCCTTTTGCTTCGCCCTAGTCAGCTCACTTTTTGTAAATGTTATCTTTATTTTTCTCATTCCCAACAAAGTAACCACAGTAGGCTGAAAGCATCTGCATTTACATATTGAAAAATATGAGTCTTCACACTTAAAATTTCCAATACTTCTATACCACAATGATTGTAAAATTTCGGCTATGCAATCATATGATTCAATTTACATGTCAAATAAATTACACCAGGGTACACTTGACTATTTTATTTCAGACAATTTGTTAGCCATTGACATGGACAAACATTAGCTCATACAAAATAATTTCTCACAACTTCAAGTCAAGTCATATCCAGGTGAAACTAACAGAAAATTAGCACAAATTAAGGTTTTGCAGGGACAGCTACCAAAATTCTATGCAGTTATAATAAAATCAGACTAGATTCACAAAATATTCCTGATTTTGCAGTAGTTATTTTCTCTTCCAGTGCCACGTATACTGCTTTTTGGATGTACCAACTCTTCCCTATCAAGAGGAACAGCAACGCCACTTGCTGTGGCTTCTTTTTCATAATGCAAAGTACAGTACTGGCTAAAGAACTGTGCAAGAAGCTCTGAGCTGGCCAAAACCAAGTAGTAAACACCAACTGGTTAAGAAATACTTTAGTAGCAGCACAACAAATAAGCTTACTCAATTCTTGAGCATTACATCCACAACCAGAAATGTTTCAGGAGACAGTGGAAGCAGAAGCTTCATCCTGGAGCTAAACAGACAAACAGTAAAACGTGTCCGGCGCACTAAGAGCAAGCAAACGCACACGGAAATTCTTGCAGCTCCTCTAGAAATAAGCTAAAAGAGTAGTTTGAACAGATCTTTATTTATCCCTTCTGCTCCTCTTAAAAAAAAAAAAAAATCCAAGCAGAGCACGTGTGTACTATTTCAGGTTTCAGCTACATTCGTGTTCATAATTACCCTGAAGGATCATCTCTTCACATTTGTCTATTAATCTCTACAGAATACTGGGATCTCTGCTATATGAAAAGTAATCAGATGTCTGAAGATTTTTGGTAAAACTTAAGAGATTCGTGTAATAAGACAAGGAAGTAACAAATTGAGGGAAGCAGAGACAAATTTTAAACATTCACTATCTAGAGCCAGTTCACTCTTCCAAACTGTCAACAACGGTTGTGGGTTCCCTCTTCTTTGCACTTTGCAAACTAAGATCTAATCGACGGATTCCTTTATTGAGAAAAGGGACAGCAAGAACGGTTGCATCAGTTTTTGCTGGTTTTACTTACTACAAAAGGAATGTTCTGTAGGGAACAATCCCATATTTGCAGGGGAATGGGCTGGATGATCTAATACAACTTTTCCATTTCTGACTTAGAACAGTTCATGCTGATCCAAATTCATAAAGAGATTTCTGTCCAACAACATGGAATGAAGAGAACTCCAAGACAAGGTTTGGGGCTTTTTTTTTTAGTTTTTTCTTTCTTTTCAATATTAGGAGAGCCAGAACAGCAAACTGTATGCCATAGGATAATTAAATACCCATAAACTTAAAATATCTGTAGAAAAAGTAGAAAGTTCATTTTATACTTAAACCTTTCGATCCAATATGGAGCATTTAATCCATTTTATAACTTAGGAAAAACACCTCTTCTAATATTTGAAATTATTAAGCAGCAAGGTAACAAGATCAGTGAAGAATTTTTTTAAGCAGTGTGTCTATCTTAAATAGAAGAAAAATAGTGTCTAATTAGTAGTATACTCATGCTCATTTTCTTCCAAAATCAACACATACCAGAATTGTAACATCCTTGGCTTTAAACTAGTACTTTTTTTTGTTATTATTACAAAATATCTGTCATCATTCTCTGTCTGAGGAATTAAAAACATTTGTCTTTTGCAAGTACAGTTGACTTTAAAAGTTATTGCTAGGAAAAACAGTATTTCAAAAAAGACACCAGAACCCAGAAAGAAAGGTTTGGCACTTCTCAAGTCTTGTAACAGGGAAAAACTATGGCAGATGTGGTTCTTCCTTCTGCTCTTACAGCACTCTTCCAAAAAGGCTATGGACTGCCTTCTCTGAAACTCAATAGGATACTGAATAATCCTTCTAAAAATGTGTTAAAGGTCAAACAAATACCCTGAGTTTCAGATACTGCTAATCCCATCTTGGGGCAGAGATACGAACTAGATAACCTTTTGAAAGCTCTTCATGCCCTATTTTCCATACCTACACTTCACAGAAATCAAAAAGTGAGGTTCGCATGTTAAAGAAGTGCAACTGGTAAACACTAAAGTTTCAATAATTAAGTCTATTTTAAGATAGTGTGAGACTTAATAGGACATTAAAAGAACCACTTCACAGGGTCAGAGTTACATGCACATTTAATACTTCAACCTAAAGCATACAAGATAAATAATAAAGATGGCTGGAACACTTCAATGCCTTCTTGTTGTAACTGCAATAAAGTGATCATTCACTGATCCCCAAAACTTTGCCTCAAGAAAGCTTCCTCATTAACTGGTTTTTGTTAAAACCAGAAGAATCAACCCACCCTGCAATAACAAGCAACTTGGTGCCCACGCCACCCGACCAGGAGAGCCAACTTCTCCAAAAGGAGAGGTTACTCAAGGTGAGCAAAGCAGTTACTCTCATGCTCTCTTTGCCTTCTACTGGGAGAAAGGGCAACACGGAGCAAGTGAAGGAGTTTGAAAAGGTTTAGGATTTGCCTCAATAGAAAATTAGAGCAAGTGTTGACATGTCAATGTTTCACAGATCCATGCTCATTTTCTAGCCAGCCTTCTTTAATTCCCAATCCAGAAAGAAAACTAATTTAGCAACTGACCTAACACTTAGCTTAGATGCACAGCGCTGTCAGCCCATATTAGAGAGACGAGCGGCGATCCCCTTGCAGCGACCTTCTGAGCCACCTGAGCGAGGAGTCTGGGACTCACCGCACCTCAGAAACTGCCTTGAAATTCTTCAGGCAAGCAAGTGTTGCCAAGCACTGCTCCCCCTTTCTTCCTTTTGTGCACCAACTGCCAGAGAGTACTTGTGTTTAGTTTTATACGTAAATTCTCAGCTACTTCGAAAATCATTTTGGCCAAGTATCAACATTATTACATCTTTTCCCAGAATACAATAGCTGAAAGAAATGGAAAAAGGTGACTCTTTCAAACCAACATCAAAATAATCCCAATGTTAAGATTCCTCTAGATCAGTGACTGAGAAGGGTAACAAATTCTGCTCAATGATGTGCGAGTCTGGATATGTTCACAGCCTGGGTTACTACCACCTACTGACTCATTCGAGACCTCAGAATTTCCTTCCAGCTTGAATTAGCCATGTAGTAGAGACTGAAGACATACTTATTATACCATTTTGTAGGAGTGGAATATTTCTAACCAGCTGATTGGTCCCATTTTCCAGCTATAGGCAATTTTAACATTATCAAGGTAACTCTGCATAGTCCTATGGCATGCTTTGATTTCTTGTTGCTGATCATTTTCATAGCAGGGCGCTTTACTCAAGTATTCTTCCAAACTTATTTTAGGTCATACTTTAGTCCAAAATATTTATGTGCAAAACACAATTTTAAATGGAGGCAAGCCAATAAAAGAAACAGCTTACTAGAATTTCAGTTGACTTTGTTAAAGGAAATTATTTTAAATTAATGTGGCTACTGAACTGTTGCCATACTTGACCTCAGAAAATATATTCCTTCTAATTTTTGCTGTGAACATTTATTTATTTAAGCTAAACTCCAGGTCTTGAATGTTGACCATAAAGAAGTCTCAGATTTCCTGCTACTATTTCGTACTCTTTTTTTCTAAACAAGGGCAAACAACATATGTTTGCTGCATTAGTATTACACTGCCAAAACATCACTCTTAAATGAAATCATCTATGTATTTTTGGTAGAATCTCATTTAACAACTTCCACCCCTGACAGAAACAGAGTTAAAACAAGGCTGGTTTGTTTTCACCGAGTAACAGTTTGTCACTGGTTTACTAGATGGCGCTCAAAACATTTTTCCATATGCTCTTCTCAAAGAGAATCTGACTTAAATGTGGTTTACCTTCACCAGTGAATGAAGGCTTTTTTCACCAAACATATCCCAGAGGAAGGTCAGGTCTTCCTGGCTGTCCACATGTGGCTGCAGCTGGGCTGGCAATGCAGCCAGCAGCTCGTACAGACCTATAAAACGAAAATAAAACACAATCTGTAATCTAGGGGTGATCTCATTAATTTCACTTAACAGTTCTGTGTAATTGGCTGCCTGGATCATGTCATTTTAACGGAATAGGCAGTCTGGAGTATCCAGCATAACATTAACTTGTACAACCAAAAGAAATATTTTTAAAAACTAAGAAGCAAGTACTAGCAATGTACTTTTTACCTTGTCACAGTTGTCAAGCTTCTACATCCATATATATTTACACAAGGTTATGCAGAAAATTCATAAAGGTTTTGAAAAAAGGACATAACCAGAAAAAAGCATACATTCCTTTTCTTAATCGTTATTCCATTTCCCTTGATGTTAGCCAAAGAGTGAAATGAGTCATGAATAGGAAAAACTTCCTTAAAAGAACAGAAACTGGATAGGGTGGTCCATTAAAAAAAGGTTCGTGGTTTCTCTAAATATTTCTTGCTAATATATTGCTTAATATTTTTTTTATCCCGTGTTCAGTAGGAATCCACGGCAAGACAAAAGGAACCGCTCTGTTTTGCAGGACTAAACCTTAAAAACCAAAACCAACGCAGCTTTCCCAGACACACACGCACACAGAAATATTTCGGTAACGTTTTTAACGTGCAGGTATTTGAGATTCTCCGTAGGGTTAAAGCAATTGCTGTTCCCGGTTATTTGTGGCACACCTCAGCAGCGGTCTCCGAGGGGCAGACAGTAGCACACTGTTCCACGGTAGCACACAGCATAAAACATCCATCATGCACACAGGCCATCAAACTGCTGTCCAAGAAACGCAGCAACAGTGTTTGCAGCAGCTCTCTTTGGGGAGGTGACCTGGCATGAGCTGATATCAATTCATAGCACATGTTTAATTTTCCAGTGGGATTACTTGGGGTAAAAAGGACAAAATGCCTTTTTCTCCTGTCTGCTGTCTACAAA
The DNA here is from genome assembly GCA_013399365.1 of Pampusana beccarii. Lineage (NCBI taxonomy): Eukaryota > Metazoa > Chordata > Aves > Columbiformes > Columbidae > Pampusana > Pampusana beccarii. Next base: position 410,137 of record VWYH01003442.1, on the reverse strand, counting down.
AACACCAACAGTCTCCTGGGATCCAAGATACACGTTCCCGCTATTATTTTTAGTCTGAGTAAGTGCTGCTGTTCATCACAAGGGCAGATTTACAAGATATTCTCCCAGTAAAGAACACTGTTGTAAGTTATAGGTTACCTATCATTATTATGCATATTATCTCTCTAAAACTTAGAATTTAGAATATTTATTAGTAAACATAATTTCACAGCCTCTCAAGGCACTATACGTCCATTTCAAAACTACGTTTGGTATCTTCAGGATATGATTATTTAACATTTTTGTCTTTTTGCTGCCTTTCAGTAAAATATTCTGGAAAAAAAAGTACCTTCCAGATACGTTCTTTTTGTGGTCCAAGCATTTTTTGGTGGTTGACATCAATTTCTCTTAGAAACTTGGTTTGATTGAAAACTGCTATTGTTTATGCTTCAGAAATACTGCAAAAAGTGGGTATCACTCAAGACACTACAATTTTGCATGGATAGGAGAAGAACACTGCGCCTTGCGTAGTGAGACACAGTGACTGAACTGACACCCGGAGAACAGAGGTTTGAATGGGACTCTTGGTTCCAACTTTCCGGAACTCCAGCACTTAGCAAAACCGGTGATTTTTATCGTGCAATTCATGCTTAAAAAAACATTTTCATTTAGAAAATTAAAAAATTTCTTTACACTTCGCCTCATATTTCTGCACATTGCCACTATTGTTACTGCAAATACATTTATTCCAGAATAACCTGAGGGTTGTTAAAAAGTTGAATTGAAATTTAACGTAATCTTACACTGTGGTATAGTGGGGCTTAGCAACAATTCATGTGTAACATTCGGAAGACGGAAAATACTAACTTTAGCTACTCCCTTCGTATAGGAGATGCACAACAGAGTAAGCTTTTTTTATCCTTGATCCAGCAGATCTGCTTAAATTTCACATATAAACAACTACGAAACTCTTCTATCCTTGTAACTACAGTTTCTCAAAGCTTTGGTAACTAAATCCCCAGGGAAAATAAAACGGAAGCCCATGTTTCTTGATGGGTTAGCTGTTACAGCAGTGACACAGGGTGAGACTGAATCTGCCTGTAATGAGGCTTAGGCTTCACACACAGAACTCCCAGAGGAAAACGCCACCCACCAGCACCCCAGGAGTGATGAACCCTGCGGGTGTTTACGCACAGAGAAGTTTCCACATCCTGCCCATAGGTGTCTGTGGGCTTCACTTGATCATACAGCCCTGAATCGCCCCTTCTAGGGAAACGGGTGTCTACGTCCCTAGCGTGCTACTCTAGCTTCGACGGCAATGCACCCAGCATGTGCAGCTCTCCTGGGGAAGTGGAGAAAATTCGACAGGTGCTGACTGGTTTTCTCCAACCCCATGGCTATGTTTGCGGTGCGGCCTGGCTTTGGCTCTGCAGTCCAGTGTTNCCACTGAAAAGAGTCTGGTCCCATTCTCTTGACATCCACCCTTGGGATATTTATAGGCATAAATAAGGAAATCAGAATTCAGTTGTTCTCCATGGCAGCAGAACCAGAGGATGACTCTGCCCAGCATGCTGGAGAACACCACGCTCCTGCTCCTCAGACCCCTTTTGAAACTGAGCACTAGGTAGCCAGGAACAGAAAAAACTCAGTCAAAGAGACAAATGAAAAATCAGGCAGAAGGATGACCCAGGGTATTCGGTTGGGAGAAACAGAAGACAAAGATCTAGAATATGTCCAGAGTTAAAACTGCATAATTCCAGATCACCTGACTCAGCTACAGCCTCCTTCTAAACAGAAGGTTATGGCAGCAGAAGATGCTAGCACCTCTGAAGGTTTACATTCTGTCCAGGTTTCAGTTTGCGTAGAGCTGGTTTTTTTCTTCCTAGTGGCTGGTGTGGTGCCGTGTTTCGGATTTAGAATGAGAATAACGTGGATAACACACTGATGTTTTTGTTGTTGCTCAACAGTCAAGGACTATTCAGCTTTTCACACTGTGCCAGGTGCACAAGAACCCGGGAGGGGGCACAGCCAGGATAACTCACCCAAACTGGCCAAGGAATTACTGAATTCCATGTGATGTCATGTTCAGCATATATTTAGGGGGAAGAAGGAGGAAGTAGGGGGCAACATGCTTGGAGTGGTAGCATTTGTGTTCCCAAGTAACTGTTACACACAGTGTTGTTCTTATTCATTGCAGTGTGAAGAAACAGTGAAAGTTACGGTTGGCATATGACTTCACCAGCAAATGGGATTTAAAAGAAAGAGCTTTTGTGATATGGACAGGGAGAAAATAATTTGTCGACTTACTATATACTAGTAAAGAAGTTGAAAGGACTACACTGGCAACTACGCATTGGCCTAATTTAAATTACAAGAACTGATAACTTGTCACATCCATCTTTCCAACATGTGAAGGGCTCAAATGTCTTCAAAAATTAACTTTCAAAAAGGACATAGGCATACCCTCTACATTCAGATAAAATGTTTTGCAAATTAAAAATGCATGTTCATCATGAAAGCAATGCAACGCGATGTATCTCAGCATCCCAGAGCTGAATGCTACCATTGTAAGCATGCGGCTGCCAAAACCTCAGTTGTTCTATTGCTCTCTCAATTTGATGTTTCTCTTAAAGTCCCACCTCCTTGAGTCATATGACATGCATGGACCTTTATTAAAGAAGCTATTTTACATATGTTTTTGGAAAGATGCCCACAAAAAGTATCTTTAAGTTGTGTTTAAAAAGAGGAATAATCATGAAAAGCCAGAAAAAAAAAAAAATCCTGGGGTTTTTAATGCCTGATGTTGGCAACACTGTAAAGGCCCTCGCAAGATAAAATTTGCTTTTTTAATACACACTGTTGTTATTCTACTCAGGTTTTTGTATTTTTTTTTTAGTCTGGTTTGCCTAAATTTAACCAGCTTTTATATTTAAAGGAATCATATGCCCACTGGGATTTTCTAGTATCAAAATACTTCAGGTGTCAAAATTCAGTAAAGTAAACATGACTTACATAGGAAAAACTCATTTACTTCAATTTTTAAAAGCAGATGATTTATTTAAACGTCTCAGAAGACCTAAACATACATTAAAAAAAAAAACAAAAACAAAACACCAACAACCAAAACCATGAGCTTAAACATAGAGTTGTAAGACTACTTTGCAGTTATAAGAGGAGAAGTCCAGTGAGTCCTACAACTTGGGGGGGGAGGAAAAAAATAAAAAAACAACACACAAGCAAAAAACCCCAAACCATAAACAACAACAGAAACACAAACAAAAAAACCCACACCACACACAGAAAAAAAAAACGCAAATAAACCACAAAGGAAAACCCAGATCACAATGTACTCATCCCTGAACATTCTCAAATCATTGAAATAGAGGAGGAAAAAAGGTCCTTTCTAGATAAAACTGCTCACATAATCCAGTGGCAGCAATAAGAGTCAATTCCAGATAAACAAGAGACCTAGGTTTAGATACTAGCACGCTGCTATTTGTATTCAAGTTATTTAAATTAAGTACAGTATCTAACACTTACGTGAACTAAGTAAAAGCCCGTAGCATGGAAATATTATTAAAAGACACGAGCATTGCACGTAGGAATGCTATAAAACTCTTGTAAGTGTGGAAAGGGGGGAGGCTGTTTGAAGGTACTTATATAGTCTATTAAATCCGATTACCTGATTCAAGAATAAAGAAATTTAAAAGCAATAAATTAATATTGGACATACAATACACTTTTCATGAAATTTAGTTCAGCCAAGAAAAGCGACACAGGCAATTAAAAACTAATGACTCGATAACCTTGCCTACATAAATAGCCCATTTAAACTATACGCATGCAGATAAATACACATACATAATCTAAAACTAAAATTTACAACAGCTTGTCACGGACAGAGAAATGACTCTGAAGATTCTGGACTTATTGCAAGAGCAAGTAAGATAAAATGGCTGCAGAATAAGGCTTGTAGCATTCTGCCAGCTTGGACAAAGGAAATTATTTCAAGGGAAAAATCCAGCTGTGTTTGGAAACTCAGCACTGTCCCTGCTTAAAAAGGTAATAAATACACTTCAATTTGTTCTTTTAACACACTTAAGCAGTTCCTGTCTTCAGAATATCTTCAGCTTTTCCTAAACTTAATTAATACAATTTAGTTTTCTTCGATCTGAAGAACAGAGCTTATAACAGTGGCAATTCCCATTCTAAAATGCGTACATGAAATTTGCACATGCAATGAGATTTAAGACTAAGCAGCAACGGAAAGCTTTTAAATCAGAAACAACGGGACATAAAGAATTTTTCCAGTTCTAGAAAATTGCTTCCTTCATACTGTTATATTCTATAGAAGACTGCTTGTTCCTAGGAGGAGAATAAATGGCTAAGCAATTGATGCAAGTGTTCCCGTACTGAACCACTCACACTGCAGATTCCAGATGCTCTACATTCTTGACATCAGAATGGAAAAATTTACTGTTAGTCTAGAGAAATTTAATATCACCATTCTTGTCATATCCTTCATAGCTTCATTATTAGGACAAGTCTGTGGAAGCTATAAACTAGCGCTAAATGATAAAAAATATGGTCTCTGCGTTCCATCACACTTGCATATTACAAGAACACACCAACTTTGTTTTGGTTAGCGTAAGGAAAGAAATGGGGACAAATGGATGTGCATGTACTTTCGTATGTTAATTAATTTCCGAATTAGCATTCTGGACAATGATGCCAGACTTCGAATCAAAAATTTTTACAGTAACTGAGGGATAATAAACACTAAAGAACATATATCTAAGCCCAGAACAACACTGTAAAACTTTATTGTATTAATAAAATGGGACACACCAACCTTTAAATTTTCCACTTTGTCAAAGGTAAAATAATCAGCACCATTTGCTGCCATTTATAACAAGCTGACATTTTTTCACATTTGAACTGTATTTTACAGTTCTATAAAGGCTCAGACAACACTTGCCTTACACAAAAGCAAACAGCGTTGCAGTAGAAACACTCCTGACATTCATGCTGCTGCATATTAAAATCACTCACTAACACCACATACTGCAAATTATTTCATTCTGAAATTTAAGATGAGTAGTTATACACAGGTTCAAATAAAAACATATGGAGTACACATATGCTTTAGGACAGACATACTGCATCATCCTATCAGGCTCTGTTTGTAAAAAGACCACTATGCGCTCAATTTTATGTGCTACAAATAGTTCCTTTTTATGTTCTCTTAGGTTATACCACCAAACATACGGGCTTCCTGACACTGCAAAAAGTTAAAGACTAACAATTTTTCTTTGCAGAACCAGAGCGATTAACTCATTCCAGCATGTACCTTTTTTAATTTTGCAGTTTAGTGTTTAAAAAAAAAATAATGTGATATTTCAAGGTACTGAATGAGTAACTAGATAATCATGCATGACATGCAAGTGATCAGCATCTTTGAAAAAAATATTTGTTTTGATTTATTTGCTAATTCACAAAAAAAAAGTAAAATGCTGAAATCCTTACAAATGGCATAGCAACAGAAATATCAACATTCCGGTTTTTTCCTAATGAAAACAAGAATTTTGCTGTAGTGTCCCTCAAAGAACAAGACTACATACTCACTAAGAGCAATACAGTCTTTTAACTGTATCTAATTTTTATTACTCCAAGCTACAGTAATTTGTTAACCCACCTTAAAACAACATTATGACAGAAAATGTTGAAAGCGAGCAACCGTTTCAGCCCATCACTTTTAAAAATATTTTTTCCTTCAAACTAGAAAGTCTTTAATTTTGGAACTTGGCTCCGGGAGCTAAAGAATCCACAGTTGTTTGAAACAGTTATTGGTCTTTTAGGATTTGTCTCAACATGTGTATTTCAGATTAGCATACCACATACCATTACATTCTGATGCGAGTTAAATAGTTGATCCCTATTTCCATTCACACAGGGCGAGACTGTTGCTGCAGAGCTCTTGCTTGTACAGCTCATCAAAGGCGCTTCAAAATCGAAACCCCTCAAAATGTAGTTACTAGACACTGTGTCAACCAGGATACTTTGAAAGTTCATAAAATGTACTTTCATGAGTATTCAAAAGCTCTCCTGTTATCTGCAAGAATACCACATAGACAAAACTGACCTAAAGTGAGCCATCAAGTGCAAATTAATAAGCAGCTTGCGGAAAGCTCATACAAAGATCTGACGCTCGTACTTTTTTTCAAAAACTCTTGGCTGCTCCACCGAAGCCTGCATACTATGACACCTTGAATAACCTCAACTAATTGACTGGTCCTTTGTACAGACATCAGCTTGGCAAGTCTTTGTTATTTCTATCTAGATCTTCAGCAACACTGGAGGAGGCAACAGCAAGTGCCTGGCAGGCGGTCAGGAAAGAGCGGTTCCAGCACTAGAATGTCACTGGGCAAACTCACCGTGTTTAACTCTTTAGTCACAGTTGCAAGGTTAAAAGACTTGGCACTGGGGAGGGGTGGCAAGGAGTACTAAATGTGGCATTTTACATCTGCAGAAGGATAACACAATATCTCATTAAGAGATTGAATAAAGACTTTCAACAGCAGAAGCCAGGACTATTTCAACTCAGCTGTGCCTAAAGCTATTAGAGACACCATCCGATTACCAGGTATCTCAACCTTTCATATTTTGTCTTGAGAGCAGAAGAAAAAGTCCTGCAATCCTAGGCAGTACTGATGTCCAGAACTATGCCAGTGTATTATTCCAGTGTTGGGATTCACTGTATGACTGAGTTCAAAGTTTAACACTCAAAACAAGTCATGCCATTAAATCCATCAGTCAGTCATGCATACACGTACAGTTGATATCCAAGTCTATAGAGGTATCTAGGAATATATGAGAGAGACAAGTATATAATTTTATCTCAAAAGTTTAGAAAAACTATTAATTGGATTGGTTTGGGTATTCTTGTTTGTTTGCTTGGTTTTTTGTTGGTTTGTTTTGTTTGTTTTGGGGGGTGTTTGTTTGGTTTCGGGTTTTGGTTTTGTTTGGTTTATGGTTGTTTGCTTGGTTAGTTTGTTTTTTAAACCAATATGTTATTTTAAAAGCAAAAATCACGTTTGAACCCCTGTGTTCCACAACAGGCAACTAACAGCTAGCAGTGCAGCTTCTCACTACCTCTTAGCAGCACTGAATTTCTTTCAGATTAACAGCTTTCGTTTTATTAAATCAGCCAATACTTGACGTGATGTTGGGCTGAGAAGCCATAGAAACTTTCACGCGGCAGTGAACGCAGATGATCCACAGGCTCGCGAGCTCCCCCGGCCGCTGGCACGGCCGCCAGCGCTGGGACCTGCCAGCCGCTTGTGGAGTTACAGCTTTTGGTCCAACAAACATACCCGTACATTTAAGCCTCTGGTTAGAAACAATACAGGCTCTCGTACTTTCAAATTGACCACAAAACTACACGTTGCTCACGGAAGAAAAAAAAAAAAAAAGTAAAAATTGTCTCAGCTGCCAGTTCGTTTTAATTTAAATTTGTGTCCAAGAACTGTAACGGTTTTAAAGAGTTTACCATCAGTAAATATAAATGCACACATTTTCTGATTCCACACTGCTGAATCAGTCTAGTGGAACATAAAATATTAACCCAAAACAGAAGTTTAGAGAAATTTCATTCTACTCTCAACAAATTTTCCAACAGTCACCATAAAGATGTTGATACCAAAATAAATATCCTTTCCAACACCAGCAAGTTATACTTTCAAAAATTAAATCTGATAGCAATTAAAGCTAGCCATACACCTCATACTTTCCCAAATCTTTCATATTAACTTTAGCCTATAAGCCATTTAATGCCTCTGGCAGCTGGAGATGGGGCGAATTCAAGAATGCACGGTAAAATACTGGCTGAATTTATTAATTTAGCATAAATTTTGCCTCAGTAGCATATCGGTTTTCATGAAAATCTAGCCATATTGCGCATTTCAACGCGGTGAGAAATTTAAGTAGCCTTGAGCGGAGGATGCGGCCGAAGGCACTGACAGACTCCTCCTGTGGGGACACCGCGCTGCCCTCAGCAGCCAGTGCAGGAGTGGGGAGCCTGGGGGAGCCCAGGGGAGCCCAGGGGAGCCCGGGGGAGCCCGGGGTTCCCCTCCCACATCTCCCATGACGAGGGGAGCAGAGGCCGTTCGGAGCAGGATCTCATTGCTTGCACAGCTTTGCCCTGGCAGCCTCCAACGGAACAGCTACTCCCAAAAATCTTTCCTTCACCACTCTCCTAAATTCCCTTTCTCTTCATCTCATAACAATGAACCCAGATCTTTGGCCACCATGTCATATTATTACTTTTTTAAAACCAGCGCCAAAAATACAACTCCCTGATTTTTATCTCCCTCCTCCTTCTGAAAGTGAGTTTAAAAGGCTAACATCTTTAGCATCTTCAGCTTAATCTGTCCTTCTTTCCCTACAAATGTCTCTGATGTCCCCCGCTCAGCTCAGCCAACCACTCAGCTTCTTCTTCTTGTTACTACTGTTTCTTTAGTTTTCTCTCTACCTTTTCATCCTTTTCATTACCAAGCATTCTTAGAAAAGATTTGTTGAAACTGGCAAGCTGATTAAAATGCATTAGTAGCAAATAAAGGGAAGTCATCTATATGAAAACAGTAAAAGCAAGGATAGCAGCTTTCGGTGTTCAGATGATTGTAAAATCACCTTTGAACTTCACACTGTTTGCAGCGGTCTCAGTTTACTGGGAGGTAATCCATATGGACTACGGAACTATCACATCAAACCAATATTCCAGCAAAATATTTCTAGCAGTATACAGTATATCCATATCAACAGCATGCAGCTTCAGAGGATGAGAATTGTTAACAAAAACCCGAAACCAAACACCACAGAATGCACTTAAAAATGCAGTTTGGAAAAATATCCAACATTCAGAACAAATTTCATATCCTTATTTTGTATTATCACAAAACGGAGAAGAAAACACCAAAACCGGCAATATTTTAAAGGCTATGTGAACTTACAATTTGGTGAGTAATGTGTTGTGTTTTTCCAATCTAAAAAACTAACATGTATTCAGTTTTATGGGCTTGTAATACTGAAAAAGCTCCACTATCTGGCACAGTATTAGCTCCCATATGTACTGAAGAAGAAACTAATGTAAGCCCTGCACATTTTTTTTTCTATAATTTACAATATTCAAATTCAATAACTGCTTCTGACTTTCATTATATTTAAGCAATTTCACACAGTTTCACTTGGTGGCCAAACTTGGCCCATAAATGTGATTTTCCTGCTGACAATACATGAATCAAAAACACGAAGTCTGCTTTGCGCATTCGTGCGCTAGTTTTTAAGGACAAACAGAAAGGCATTTTTAAACTTGTCAGCTGAGCAAGCCTGGTATAGGGCTGGAAGGAAAGAAATCTATAACAATTTTATGATGTTTTTCACACTAAAACAACACTTAAAGCATAATGATGTCACGTTGGCTCCAGCGAAGTCAGCAACGAAGCTGCCATCAACTACTGCGAAGCCAGGACTGCAAACTTAAATCTTCCTAAATATATCAGATAAGTGGATGCCAGATCTTGCAGATTTATTTTACCTGCAAAAGTGCAAGTCTTCTTGCTCAGTCTTCAAACTCTATTTGATAGGTTTGCACACAGAGCTCAAGCACATTTTTGCCACACGGAAGATATTTAAAGCCTCAGGCCGGAGCTCAGTCTTCTGTCCAAGACGGTTGCTTTAAGCTATCTTTGACCTGACACTGACAGAACTATAAACCTTACGGGAGGAGCAGGATCACGCACACGTTAAAAACAACTAGTAACCTTTATTATTATTATTACTGTTATTATTATATAAAAATGGGGTTTCTATATGGTTAACAGAGAGTAAAAGAGAAAGAAGCATGTGCACACATAAGCCTTTCTCTTCTCTCTTAAGAAGCCAGATCAGACTGCTACGGTACAAGATAAATTTCAAAGTCACTTGATGAACCTAAATTAATTAAAACAAATGTTTCAAACAAAAGATTGCAAATATTGTAAATATTTTGATTTATCATAGTTTAAAGTCTGGTAAATGCCTCTCAAAACAGATTTAAGGTCTGTGTTCAGGAGAATATATACGGGTTAAAACATGGTATAACAAAAGCATGTATGTGAAGGAAGCAACCGCAAGAACATGGTGACATCCCTAATAAAGTCTGTTGACAAAGTAAAAGCAATGCAAAATTAACACAAGTAGGTCAATCTTTAGCCTGATCTAATGTGACCGATCATGAACACTGTCCTGCTTTTGACAGTGGTCTGATGCTAAGACTATATATATTAAAAAAAAAAAAAAAAAAAAA
>VWYH01003442.1:357119-395388 GCA_013399365.1 Pampusana beccarii | reverse complement strand
TTTTTTTTTTTTTTCCTCCCATAAGCATTTACCCAAAGGTTTTGCATTACAGTTTTCAAAGTCCAGCGAATCTGGTTGATTTGTTTGGGGTTTTTTGCAGGGTTCTTTTTTTGTTTTGTTTTGGTGTGGGGTGATTGGGGATTTTTTTTGGGGGGGTGGGGTGGGGGTGGTGGTTTTTGGTTTTTTGCTTGTTTTAAGAAGGCAAATGCAGCAGAAGTTACAGCTTTGGGTAACTATTTCTATGATGAAAAAGACTGAGTAAAACTTAAAAACCTTAAAGATTAATTAGATTAACCTTAAATTAAGATTGTTTAGGTTTTGGGGGTTTTTTTGTTATAGAAATTTGTAGTGAAGAGTTTTGACTAAAAAAGCACCAGCTTCCAAAAAATATTTTGACATTCATCAAGTCAGCACAAAGTCCATTAACTTAAAATGTAAAACAGAGATAATGAAGTTAAGTATTTCAGAGTGAAAGCTCATCTTATGATGACAAAATTGCAAAACATCTATATGCAAAGCTAGACAGGGTGAGTTTAAAAGGAAAAAAAAAAAAGAAAAAAAAAGGAGACACATTATTGTATTGCCAAGGACACGCTGTATCAATTAAGGAGGAACACATTCACTTTACATTAATTCTGCTTGTTTTCTTTCTAACACAAATAAATGCATAAAGGAGAAAGTCATGTTCTGAGCTCACTTCCAGTCCCCGCGTGAGCAAACGCGGCAGCCACACAAAGGATGGAGCCGTTTTTGGTTTTCACACATGTGAAAAACTGGTTAAAACAGAACGATTTACTATTAATGGGACACCTTTGATTTATATGCAGCTTAAAGTACTTTCATCTATTACAAACAAAACCAACAAAACCCATGGAAGACATTCTCATTATAGGTGCATTATTAATCAGAAATTCAGGTTCCTTAAGAAAAGTTCACTGCAAAACGTGGAAAGTCTTGTTGATCTACGTACGTGTCGTGTATTTAAACTTGGTAAGTTTCTTTATTTTTCTTTATTTCACAGTAAATCACTCAATATTTAAAAAATTCAAGCTCCTTATTATTTAAGAAACTTATATATGGCATAAAGTTATTCCCCCCAGATCCTAAATATATATTAATGAAAAATAAATGACCTGATGAAATCCTTACCAGTAAAATGCTTAATATTTTGCTGGAGTGGAATGGGGATTTTTTTTTTTCCTAACTTGCAAATTAAGCTACATTTTTGCAGTGACGATGTTATTTTCTTTGGCTCGCTTTATTTAAAATGCTTTGGAAGTTTTAGCCGGAGCCCAGCCATAGGCACTGCTGACTGCTGTATGGAATCGATTTGCTGCAACACAGAAATACCAGCTGTTCCAGTATGTCCTGAGAGGGATTACCGAATATTCCTAAATTGAAGTTCAATCCATCTTTCCATAAAAATCGGGAGCCAACGCCAGGAACGTAACGGCAGTATCAAGTGCACCTGAGGCATTTACAATACCCAGCAGGACGGTTACAACCAGCCTTTAAAAGGGGCTGGTTTTTGGGATTTCATTATCGTGCCCCTCGCACCGGATCGGGTGTTGCGGCGCCGCCCGCGCCGAGCCTGACACCTAGCGGCGGCCCGCGGCACCGCACACCCGACGGGCCCTCCAACACCCGCTACCGCCGCTCCTGACTGGAAACGAACAAAAAAACACCCCACAAAAACCAACCCGCCGACAAAAACCAAAACCGCCAGAGTAAAAATTAAGCGATAAATTGCATAATTTTAATTATTTCTACGTATATAACGAAAGACATTTCAGGGCTGTTCAGCCTGGAGAAAAGGAGGCTGAGGGGAGACCTTATCGCTCTCTACAACTGCCTGAAAGGAGGTTGTAGCATGGAGGGGGTTGGTCTCTTCTCCCAAGTAGCAAATGACAGGATGAGAGGGAATGGCCTTAAGTTGCACCAGGGGAGGTTTAGATTGGATACGAGGAAAAAATCCTTCACAGAGAAGGTTGTGAAGCATTGGAAGAGGCTGCCCAAGGAAGTGGTGGAGTCACCATCCCTGGAGGTGTCTAAAAGGCATTTAGACAAGGTTCTTAGGGACATGGTTTAGTGCCAGAGTTAGGTTATGGTTGGACTTGGTGATCCTGAGGGTCTCTTCCAACTGAAATGATTCTATGATTTCTATTTCTAGGGCTTTCCATTTATGCAATAAATACTAACAAAACCAGATGCCTGTAAAGGAATGTAGAGGTTTCCCCACCTTTGGGTAACTCCCACACATTACACACACACATCTACCCAGCCAGACACGGTTCTGGTCACTTCACCACCAAGTTTGTTAAGGTGACATAAACTAATCAGGGTGCCAAATCCCCTGGTTATAAATAGCCAGGAGTGAGACAGAAGCCTCCTGGGAACAACTTCCAAAACTGCAAAATCCTAGAACTACAGCTCTCCAAGGGAACTGTTTTTCCGCATATTCCCCAAATACGAGAGGCCCCTTACCAAGGGACAGGGGACAAACCTTGCTCCTGATCACCCACGTTGTCAATACATGAGGATGAGTAATGATGGACAGAGGCAGTCAGATAAAGCAGGGTAGGAGACTGCCAAAGCACCAAAATCAACAGCCTTCCACTATTTCAGCTTTAGTAGCTTCTTTCTAGCATCCTCCACTGCTTTCGAATGGAAGTGACTCCATTAGTCTCACACACATTTTATTTAAGTCACATTCATCTTTCTACAAAACATGAGGTAGGAGAAAGGATTCAAATTTGTCTTTACAGCAAGCATCATGCCTTTGGAGGCAGCACATGTGATGTCTTGGTTCTACCTTTGACTACCCATCCAAGCCTCAATAAACTGCATAGTGCCTATTTCTGAAAGGTTATTTTACAAGTTACTTAATATTTCTAGCACTTAATTGAAGATGAATAGATTTCTTTCACATTTGAAAAGCAGGCTGAAGACTGACTGATTTAAGCCAGGTAAAACCATGAAAGGTATGAACCTAGCAATGTCACAAAGCAGGACACACACATAAAACCAGGTTCTTTTATCAAAGATACACACAATGTGTTTTTCTAAAGGATGCTATAGTCACAGAGACTATAACCTTATTTCCACAACTAAGCCAGCATGCCTGCAAATGGTATTTGAACTACCAGATAGAGATTTCATGTGGAGACAGGAAATTTGACAGCCACAGAGTCTTGCATTCATCACGGGGCCTCAAGCCACTGAGTGACTAGGGACATGTACACAAGCCTCCAAAACCCAGTCAGCACAGGAAATTGCCAAAGGAGGTTTTCTAGACTGGGAGAAGTAAATCTGTTTGGGTAGACAAAATCTGACTTGAAAATGGTGGTCTGCTCTCTTGGAAGTTGTATGGTAATGAGTTCCATTGAATCCTTAATCTCTTCTAAGGAAATTTCCACCTCCTCAATCACAGGGTCTCTGACAGGCTACTGGAACCTGCTGGTGGCTCCTGATGGGCTTCCAAAGGTGGTTGGCTGCCCTGGCAGGTGGTACATGCACGTTGTCAGCAGGAACCCTCAAAAAAAACCTTCAGCTGGAATTACTGCATAGAGGACACAGCACACAAACACGATGAGACTTCAAAAGCACTGCAGAAGCAAGAAGCTGCCTCTGACAGCTGTGGGTATACCCCCAGTCACGGGTATAATGGAGGCAAAAAAAAGTGACAAAACCTCCGGGTATAGAGTCCAATTAAGAAACCAGGAATACCTGTGGCAACTACAAGTGTTATTAACTAATACACCAACATAGAGAACACTGACTGTTCCAAACTGAAAAGCACAACAGTTACCTTCACTAACTTTCTCCTGGTCTTGCCATCACATCGGTGTTCAGCCATCAGAAGAATGTTTTTGTGTATAATGTCATAGTAGTGTTCTCCATTTTGTTTAGCTTACATAATTTTTTTGCTTACCCCACAGGGATGTTAGAAACAACCTCACTTTGTTAAAAGGCTTTGAGAATAACAAATGAGAATTTAGACACTCTTAAGCATCCACTGAGAACGTAAAACTGCTTGACTTAATTTATACATTTGTGGGGACATCTTTAAGAAGTACTCAGTTTGGAGAAACCATACCTCTGAACTCACTGTATCTTGTAGTGTGCCGTGTACTTCTATGGCTCAAATTTAACTGTGACGCCCCAACGCATCAGAAAAGAGATCTCTCTGGCTTTTACTTACCAGAAAACTTTCACAGATGGAGAAAAAAGATGACCTAAATGATGAAACCTACAATTACTATTAAAAAAAAAGAGAGCACTGAAGAAGTCATGTGCTGAAAAACATTAAGACATTAGAAATTAAAACTCATTAGTCTGTGGTGCTTATTTCTGGGTGCGCTCAGGTCTCACTATACCGAACAGTTTAATCAACACCAGATAAAATTGCAACAGTGGCAAGACTCCTTGCAACCTGCACCTTCTCTGTCTTCAACACAAAAAACCTGACACGAGCTCTTGTCCAGACTCAGATTTTAAATGTCAGTGTTGGAACTGAGCACATTCCTTTAAATGTATGAAAACATTCCTTTAAATACATACACTAGAACTACCAGTTTAATTTAAAACAGCACCACTGTAGTCGATGTCAGATACCCTTAGACAGATCCAATTTTCTGCAAATAAAATGTACCAACTGACAGAATAATATTAGTTTAATAAACTAGTTTAATAAAGCTATTCATTAAAATGTGACCTAAACTATGTCTCAGATCAAAGGTTACTCTTTTGGTTTGAGTTACTGGTTTGGGTACACTTTTAACGCTTTTCCCCTAGCTGCAAACCATTCCTTTTCTTGGAAAAAACCTGTCAGCAGGTACCACAGCCTCTCCATTAATTACTGCACAAGCAGTTTTGTTCTGGCATGGTTTTTTGACAGTTTGTTTGAAAAATGTAACTAAACAAAGTAAATGATAAACCTTAGTGGCCCCCAAAATACTGAAAACATTGGCAACTTTAACAAATTTCCATAAATGAGAATCATAGAACCATTTAGGTTGGAAAAGACCCTTAAGATCATCAAGTCCAACTGTTCAAGTTCAGCAAAACCTGCTGCAATGTGTGATCTGATAACCTCAACACTCCCCAATGGACAATAGTACAAGTTTCGCACAAAAGGGCTCTACAACTCCTATTTTGGAAATATAGTCCATATTTTTATAGTATTATAAATCAGTTTGATTGCACGTCCAGAAAAGCTGATGGAAAAATCTCCAACTGACAGAAATCATAACAGGACTAAGGCCACGCTTAATAGACTAGTAAGTATTCCATTGATTTAACTACTTTAGTGAAATATTTGCATCAAAAGCATACTTGACTGCTTAGTCTTGTGGCTCAATAAACATGCATGCACCAATTTTGAGGTCTGTTAAACAGCCATGTCCAAAAATCATCCTCAGAAACACGTGTTCAAATACTATTATTTCAAAGTCGGACACATCCTCTACAACGCTAGAATGTTATTATTCAAACTCAGAATGTTAAACAACCATAGAGCTAAATAAGGCATGAATGTTTCACAACGCTTCCGTATTTTATTACTGAAGACCAAAGTTTTGACTACCCCTTCTCTTTCTGATTAACTGACCTTCTGAACGGTTCTCCTTTTTCAGCATAACTTTCCATTCTGTTAAAATGCAACTTTCTTTTTTTTTTTTTTAAAGGAGAAGATGGGTAAAAGGAAGATGAAAGAGTAATTAAACAATACATATTCTTTTTTCCAAGCGCAAAAGCAGAATAAACCTCACTTTCTTAACATATGTTTTTATAAGAAAAACCCTCACTACAGTAATTCTCATTTTAATCAGTTTCAGATTGCTTTCTTTAAAGTGAAGTTTTAAAATTTAATATAAGCAATCTAAAAAGTATATGCCTTTAGCTCAGTTTTGGAAAAAAGTTTTGATTTATTAAGTGGTAATTTATTAGTTGCATCTTGAGTGTAAGTAACAAAAAACTTCCTTATGTGTACATGTGTGCAGTAAAAACAAAGCACCACACATGGACAGAGCTAGTCAGGGGAAGTATGCGTGCTTTATTTCCAGAACTTTACAAGCTTTGCAAGCCAAGTTGCTCTGGGTTGCAGGTTGTAGAAGAAAACAAAGGTGAATCAGAACAACCAGGCACTGACACGTTCCAGAGCCGCGGCACTGCTGGTACATCAGGCACACCAGACGCTCCTCGCAGTCTTCTGTTCCTCCCTGTAAGCTCCCTGAGGCTGTATTTCATCCTTGAATTCTAAGTCCCAAATGCCACCGCAAAACTCTCCTCCTGCCTCGCAGCCTCCCCTCCTTGCCAACCTCTGAGTGCACCACTGCATTGAGCCCACTGCGTCACTTGTCACCCAGGACACCCTTCCTTCCTGCTTTATTTTCATCATCTTCATTTTCTCCACGTCCCTCTTTCTAGGAGCGAAGCTCCCCACTCTCAGACCTTGCTGTCCCAACTCCACCTCACAGTTTCTGGTTTCACACCCATAGCCACCTTACCCTTTCCCTGGGTGACGCTGCTATGTACTTATTCTTGCCATGAAGTCATGATCCTCCACTAACTAAACTTGCTTTTACCCCTCTCTTTGCAAACATCCCCACCTCCTGACACTTTGCTTTTACTTCCCTTCAGTTTTCACTTTCTCCACTCTCCGTTTTCACTCCTGTCCCACCACTGCTGCAGCCCTAATGGCCCTCTATGTTTTTCACACCACTGCTTTCCAAACCTAGATTCAGTTTCCAATTGACCAGCAAGTCCTTGCTTTCCTGCTCTCCAAATACCTCTTCCCTTTCTTCTAGAACACAGGTGAGCCTCGTTTACACGGGCAAGCAGCCTGAAGTTATGACATATGTAAGCAGATGCAGACAGAAACAGATCAGATGGGGGGGACTTTTCTGCCTGCAGCTCTGCACCCTCTCCAGGCTGGAACCACCCGCAGCGCAGGACTTCCCCGTGTTCTGAGTCACATACAATCAACACTCAGTAACATCTGGAATACTCCCTAAAAATTTTGGAACCAATCATATATATAGTTTCCCAAGTTATACATTATAATTCAAAGAAATAGTTAGAGTTCAGCTTTACTGCAACCCTTCAAGCTTGATTTATTCTATGAGTACAGTCACTCTGCACATTTTAGTTATGTACAAACTTAATTAACAGAAAACAGATCAATTAGAATTAACTGTAAGTTCTGTCTTGCCAAGCTCTATAGCCTAAGCTACAGTCCCACTGCAATCAGAATACCAGTCTCCAAGATTCGTGTCGTATTTTCAAGTTTAAAAGCCACTTAATTCAAGTCTGAGATACTGATGGATGAAGAAGAGTCAGATTGAAGGCAAGGGGTAAACTGTATGTCAAGTTCACACTGCAGTGAAGACAAGCTCTCAGATTTCATTGCATTTGGGGAAAAAAACACACTCAGCCTTCATGAAAAAAATAAATTAAAATAAAAGGTCAATAAACACAAATAGTAACAGAACTTAACTTGGCAGTGATACCTACATGAAGAATTTTTTCTGTTTTTCTTGTTCAACTCACAGTTTAATACATTACTTTATGTCTTAGCGTATACCACGAAAACACAGGATACGCAAAGAGTCCAAGTTAATGTTGCTGTTGGAAACTTAATGTTTGCATTTCCTGGCTTTTGCAAGTTTAACTAGGTGAACAATACCACATTGATTCTATTTTGGCATTTGCTACAAATACCAAAGTATTTTTTCTTATTTTGTCTGAAATGGTATAAAATCAGAGCTAAGCTGTTTGATAGTGAACCTTTGACATTTTTGTTATTCATAGTGTCCTCTCCAACCTACATATCTTACAGTTTATTAGGCAATGCCAAAGGTGACGCTATTCAAATCAGTAAGCGTACCTGCTCCAGCAAGTGCAGGTAAATAAAAGTGTAGAAACACTTAAAAAAAATAATCTGATGCTTTGAAAACTAAAATATTGTGAATACAGAAGTTTTGATGAAGCAATGGAAAAAATATTGTACAGTAAAAATGTTTCTTTGAGAAGGTGTCACGGTAGATTCTCTAATAGTGCTGTAGAAGTCAAAATAGGAAGGTGCACTGTCCTGTACATCAGACATTCCCTTATGCAGCTATGAGAGGGTATAACCAGAGCCAGTTCAATCTTCCCTCTGAATTCAAAAGCCAAAATTCCTACGAAGTCCAAAAAAGAGGGGTGGCAGGTAAATGAATTCAGCTAAGTGCAGCTACTTGAGGAACCACATAATTATACAAAATTTATAGTCACTGCGAAGTAACTGGTCTTTTCAAGCATGTATTGATGTGTGTTCCTTGCATTAGCACCCCATAGACAGTAAGATAAGGAACCAAATGTGGCTACGGCACAGCTGCCACTCTTGGCTCTCCTTTTGACAAATGATCTAAAGGCACCACACTGATAGAGGTCAGTCAAATACTTATTTTTTTACCATCCTGCATTCTCAGACAATTCACTGGAATTCATTTGTTTTTAACAGCTAAGATCTGCCACCAGTGCCACCTTTTCCAGTCGGGTTCCCACCCTTGGAAATGATGTTGCATGAAAGACTCTGGGGCTGCCCTACCAAATTTAAATAGCTACAGAACTGTAACATTTCTCTGAGGATTTCTGACATTGAAGAGGCTATGAAAGGACAATTATTGAATAAACAAAAATAGCAAGGAAGCCTCCTCTCCCCTATGCTCCCTAGATAGAAAGGAAGAGAGGGTAGAGACAGGGTCATGGTACATTTATCAACTTTAAAGCCCTTTCAACGTTCTTAAACAATCCCACTTCTCCTTTCTAAACACATGAAGATTCATAGGGCTTTCTACCAAGCAACCATCAAGGACTCACATTACCATTAACAATTGTGAAAAGCTCAGGTGGGACTTAAATGAAGAGACAGATCGGAGTTACAGATTACACCTACATCAACTGCTGCTGTCATGACCAGACCAGCAATACATACCACACTGACAGAGGGGAAACCTGCTGTCTGGTGGCACCCAGCAAGGCTAGAGACACACATACTGCACTCACAGCAGAAGCCAAGTGGGCATGTGAGGGCTGAATCAAGTTTTACTGACTGCCAAGATACCAGAAAAAATGTTTCTACAGGTAAGTATTCAAAATAAGATTTTTTTTTTTTTAATGTGATGGATTGAGAACATTCGTATAAACCTTAACTTTAAAGTGTTCTAAGCCAGAAGAGGGAGCTCCTGCACTTTTCAAATAAGTCAAAAGGGATTTCATCTTGCCTTTAGTAATGAGAGAGCAGTTCTCATCTCATGCCGCACACAGATCTGGTTGCTAAAAGAACAAATATACAGGAAGAATCTAATATGAAACTTTAAGATACATCATGCTCTAATTATACACAACTGATATAGATTTTAAGAAATCTTAAAATTAGCTTTATTTCCCCTCCTCGTAAAACTGATCATTTTTACATTACATAAACATAAAGCTGAAAGAATTGTCTGCAAACTGTTTAGTAAGTGAAATTTCATGATCTATAAACAATCACACCACAGGTACGAAAACCCACTGATTTTCCTAACAGTGAAGGGGTGTTCTTCCTGTCTCGAAGTTACGTAAGTAGAGCACATATCTTGTCTAGAATCGCAGGAAACGAGGAACTGGATTTCGATAATTTTAAGAAAGTTAGGAAACTGGAGAAGTGCCAATTAAAACAAATATTTGCAATTTAGTGCTGCAGAATGAAGCTGCAATTGTAGTTAATTTTTTTTTATGAAGGTTGTTTTTAAAAACATCTCAATGCAGAATAGTTATTAATAAAGTACTTAGTGTTCTGCTTTTCTAATGAAGATAAATGACAAGTACTTCACAGATTTTGCAGCCTGGTTCCTTACTATAAAAGGAATATTTACTCAAAATAAGAGTAGACCACAAAAAAAAAAAATCAAAGGAGACAAAACACGAGTTCATCAGAACACGTTCCTTATACCAGATTCATCATTGTGATACCAGTTTCATTTTCTAGATTGAGGGAAAATTCATGGAATAAAACAGATTGGATATTTAAAACATCTCACTACAGTGACTTTTTAAGTTGCTTCTCTTCAAAGTACACACGTGTAGTGAATTGCCTGTTTTACAACTGAACTAAGACACCTTAATTCTGCAGGTAACTTGTGTTTCTCTTTCAGTGACGATGTCCAAGACCGAGCCAGTCCTTACTTTTATCTGTAATTGCTCAGTAAAGAATGTTCAAGAAATTTATTCTCATTGAAATAAATTAATCTGTGAAAACTTCTCACTAGAAAGCATTTGCCAGTTTAAAGAGGAAAGTTGTCTAAGATGCATGACACAACTTGTGGTGCATATAGGAAACTGGGTATTTCCATCTTCCAGCGGTCTGAGGTCCAGGTAAGCACTCCAGTTTCCAACTTCACACCCCCTTCTGCTGTTTTCATCAAGATTCTCAGTCTTCCAGATTCCCAGGCCAGTGCTTTGGACCTTGATTTATGGTTCCATTTTCCCATGGTAAAAGTGACAACATTCTGGGTTTCTTCCCAAGGCAAATGAAGCATATTTCTTCCGCTCCTTTCTGATGACTGCATTAGCATTTCCCACACAACTCTCAGCATAATCAGAAATATAAAACTTTCCATCATCACGCTCCAGAAACCAATTAGACATCTGCTCTGTGCAACTTCTAATTTGACAATCTTAATATTCTTGAACTAATGCTCCGTGCTTAAGAACAGAATTGATATACAGCAGACTCTACCCATCAATTACAACGTCAGTCTAACCGTAATAGTCCGTTCTACAAAATCTGGAAATTTGGCTTTATGATATAGAAAAATGATGCTCAGAATTTTCCCATTGCATCTGCTATGACCTTCAACTAGCGTGGGGAAGGAAGAGAGGAAGAAAAGCCATAAAGATAAAAAGTAGGGTAAAAATATTTGCTGCCAAATTTCACATCACTGTCAGCTTTTAGAGTATAGCAATATAATTATGTAGTCTAAATTTCGTACAGTTTTGTAACTACTCTTCTCTCATGGGGCTTCAGATTTGTGAAAAATGATTACAGTAAAACTATTTTTCATGGTGTATTATTTGCCAAAATATCACTGTCAGAGCTCATTTCAGGTATGGTAGTATGATTAAAGCATAGTAAGAGGGTTTTGACATGTAACTTAATTTTCACAAATATTGTAATTGTTACTCATTACGTTATAAACTGGTTTAAAGAAACATTAGGACCTAGAAGTTAATTCCCTAAAAAGTTATTAAGTGGATACCAGAAGCTATTTCATCACTTTGTAGCCCACCAGTCTGAAACAAAACAAAATACCATCTTTCAACCCAAAGTAATATAGCCATCATCAGCAAGGGAGTGGCAAGGAAATGGAAGTACAAAAGCAAATAAACACTCTGGAAGAGTTTTTCAGCCATTCTAAATTCTTGCATCAAACAGCCCAAAGGGGGGCAGAGGGGGAAATGAACCAAACACAGAGAATACAAGGACAACACGCATCTGGTGGTCTTTGCTGTTTGGCAAATGGACTAACGTGTTTGATTAGTGCTAGTCAGATAAAAGGTTTATGTAGGATTCTAACTGGCTAACATTTTGACCAAAACTCTAGAGATTCAAAATAATTTTTCAAAATGAAATTTCGCTTCATTTGTGTGTCAAGCATAGGTTAAAAATATATTTTCTGTTGAAATAACTCAGGTTTTAAATACGCCGTTACTCAAGACATTCTTGAACCCAAGGCCGTGCTTCTCCAAGGTCAACTCCTCTGGTCACCCAAGTCTCCGCTACGACACTACTGCTCTGCCCTGCCCTGGCTGGGAAGCAAAGTGGCAGAGAGAGGAGGAAACAAAACTCTTTTCACACTGTTTTCTAGTCTGAAAACAAGTAGGAATAAGAGAGACTCAGTTTCTTAGCTTGTAGATACAATCCCAGCTCACTAAAGTAATACAAAAAGTAAAGTGCCACATCACACTATTTAAAGTAGAGAGCATACACAAATAGATAAATGAAAACAACCAAATTAAAAAGGGTTAATCACACATAAAATGTACAGGTAAATACATGTAAATAATCAAACTGCGCATTTGGAAGATCACCAGTGTGCTTCTGTGTTGAATATATACCATGCACGCTGACATAAGAGGATTAATAAGAGTGTTAATCTTCTCCCTTCTCTTCTGGCCACATGCAAAACCCCTTCACGCCCTCATGAACTACAAACTTACTGAAAAAAATTAGGAGTTCTAGCTTAAAAAACAATGCAAACCCCACAATGTTGACAGGTGTTTTTCAAAAAAAAAATCTCTTTTGCACTGAGACGCTTGAGTAAGACAAAATAACTCTGCTGGGAATGGCCCAGCCTGTAACCTCCCTATGCTCACAGGCAACAGTAAACACAGGGTTTGCGTTTGTAGAGTATCTAAGTCACTAAACACCCTGTGATAACAGTATCACTTTCAGCACAAACACCGTAAAAATCTAGAGAATGTCAAAGATCGAAGTTATTAGTAATGTCATGGGTGCTTATGCAATAGGGGAAAAGCACAAGTATTAAAAACAAACAAACAAAAAAACCACACTGCTACATGAGGGGGGAACTTATTAAAAAAAGGGGGGGGGGGGAAAGGAAAAAAAAAAAAAAAGAAGCAGTAGATAAAGTAGTTGCTTGTATAGAGGGGGGGGGTGGGGGGGGGAAGAAAAAATCCTGTAAAAATAACAAAGCCTCTAGTTGCAAGTTTAACTCTGAATAAAAGAATAAACCACACCAAGTAGGCACTCCCTGAGTTCTTCATAACCATTGTAAGCATCAAAACATGCTGTTCAACACTGGCTGGAGAAGGAGATGGGTTGAGTTTGAGCCAGCCCCAGTGTCCTCCCTTGGCTTTTTGAGACCCAAGGAGTTTGACAACCTGCCAGCATCAGCTGGTCAGCTTGATTCCTGACACCAAATGCCAGTAGCGACCAGCCCAACCACCATCTCCTGAACCTGACACCACCAGAAAGCAGCCACCCTGCCGTACCAGCCACCCTGCTCCATGGAACCAGCTGCTTAGCAGTTCTTCAGCCTCTTCACTGAATTAAGATAAGCAAGATCTGTCTGTGATAAGCAGCTATGCATGTTGAATTGGTTTTGTCTTATCTTTCAATTCCAAATAAACCCACGCTTGCTTGTGGGTTTAAGTCAAGCTGCCAAGTGAGATTTTTATGTGTGCAAGGGGAAAAGTGTATGAAGCTAAAGGGGAAAAAAATTGCCCTGGCCCTCACTGAGAGCTAAAGGAAGCCCTGAAAAGCACAGTGCAAACAAGTGTGACCAGGGAATTTGCTATCAAGTTCACTTCCAAACTTCGCTAAAGACACCTGCAATATCCAGTAGTCTCACCATAAAACCCAGCTTGGACGTAGAGGGTTGCTCCTCCTATGAAAAAAAACAACCCATGTTCTCTGTTAGCATTGGAGTCAGCCCATATCTAAGCCCATATTTTAGAATCATAAGTAATTACTCCCCAAATACAGCCCATCTCACTCACTCTACAGGACAAATCAGCGTCACAGAGTATTTGCTTTGTCATTACTGTCTGATGTATTTGTCTTATTTGCTGCAAACCCTCCAAACACTGCTCTGAAGACAGGATGACCTTTTCCTTCTGCATTTCCACACTTGCTCAATATACCACAAGATACTGAAACATTATATAATCAGTTTATTGAAACACTAACTAAAGTGTGATTAAACTCACCAGAGCAACTCACAGTTGCAGATGCACGAACATGATGCAATTCTCTGTTGCAGTTATCCACTGTCTTAACAATACCACCTTCCCTTTCCCACAACTGCTTGCAATAGCTATAAGCCTTACAATTTCAACAGTAACTGAGATAGATGCATATGTTCAAAAGGCATAGTGTGTCATGCAGTACCATCAAAACATTTACACAAGAACTAAATTAAGCTATATCTTAAAACTGCCCAATTTTAGCGCAACCGACAACCAATTCAGTGATATTCTTTCAAATTTAGTTGTTGAAGAAACACAGTTTCCCGCAGCCTTCATACAAAACCTACATACATTACGACAAATCATCAACACCTACACGGTTCACTAGCTCAATGAACCGCAGCTTTCTGAAACATTGCACAACCCTTTGCCCCTGGAGCTTACAGTAACCAGCAGCCACCGTTTGCCACCAGCTGCAGCGACCAGCAGCAGGAGGGCACCGCGCTGGTTCCGCAGGAAAACCGGCGTGACCGGCTCTGCTGTGCAGCCTGAAAGACCTTCTAAGCCCATTGATATCTGACAGGCCACAGACACCAAACTAGCTCAGCAGGAGTGAAACACACTGTAATCTGAAACAAAAAAATTTCCCTGGCCCGCTAATAATACACAGATATTCCAAAACTTGTTTAGTGTAAACCCCTCTGTTTCCACAGCTCTTCTTGCACTAGAGAGGAGGATCTTTCCAAACTGAAGGAAAAAATCCAACTTTTTTTCTTGTATTTCCAGGAGAGAATACACAAGCAGCCCAACACCAGAGGGAGAGGAAGACCTATATCCATGTTTGTTTCTATGCCATAAGTGTGCTGTCTTATTTGTCAGCACACAATGTTCTCCCCACTTTCAAGAAACTGCATGTCTTCTTTAAAAGAGCAGATCAGAAAAAGCAAGTCATGAACAATCAGCAAAAAGAAAGTCACATGAAAGGACCAAAAAGAACCATGACATGTTGAAACTTGCTGTCTTATTAATCTGCAGTGAGGTGCTGGGAGGCTGCCAAGTCAGTCAATCCAAATACACAAACAAGTTAATGATGACCTGAGGGAGCCACACTGGATTTACACATCGAAGGAAACACCATGTAGGAAAACATTAAGAAACTGTGTGTATTTCAGAGCTCTATGCTATTATTTCAAAAGCTCTTTAATTCACCAGCTGGACCTGTGTAATGAACACAGAGAAGCGGAGCCTCCCCGAGGAACTTGACTGTGGTCCCTGTTCCCATCACAGGGTGGGAATTCACAACAGAAACTTCAAAGAAGAACTGAGAAGTACCCTGGTTATAACTGCTTTTGGAAGATCCTCCCATGCGCCTTCTAAGGACTCACATGGCTATTGTGTTCAGCGAGTTCACACGACCTAAACAAGAAATACTTTATTTTTATTTTTTTTTAATTATCAGAATGTAATGGAGAAACAAAATTATTACCTGAGTTTCTGTTCAACCCAGAACTTCCATATTTAACTACCAGGTGCCTTCATTTTCTAAAAAGGAAGGAAAGATACAGTTCACTCCTGGCTTTAAAGATACACACGAAAATATTTTGGTTCAATTGCTGATGTTAAGTTAAAAAAAAAAGTCAGCATCTCTAAGAATAGTGAAATTACCCACTTTCTGAAAATGTTTTTAAACTAGTGGGGAGGAATAAAAAAAAAAAAAGGCATTACTTCCCATTTCATTAGTGGAGAGATCAGTTTACAACCTGAAGATGGGATCAGATTACTTACATAAACAATTGCATCATGTATTGCATTTTTCCTAAGCACTCTGTTTAAAATAATGCTGTAAAATCATGGTTAAAAAGGGCAAATATCTTGCCACTTTGCCCCAGAAGAAAAACATATTTTCCAGTTATCAGAAAGTATCTGACATGACCAGAATCACTGCAATGCCTTTTTGCTGCTACCTTCAACCACATTCATGTTCCACTGCATTTTTATTTCATTTTGAAGATACAGTAGAACAGAAGCAGAACTGAATCCAGTACCGATGGCTGATTTATTATGAGTTAAGTGTCTCCCCACTGCAACCTTTCTGCACGGTCAGGAAGTTCAGAATTCAGCTGCAAAAAAATATTTCTACATTGCATTGTGGACAGGCTACTCAATAAAAACAACTGGATTTTCTATCAACACAACTTTTTTATCCTAGGATAAACTCAAGTACCCTCAAAAACAAATATACATTTTACACACTGAGCAATCACCCTTACAAAATAGATCCAAGTATTAATTATTTAAAAGGAGTCTCTTCTCTCCCTTCTCTGTTCTTGCTGCTATGCCAAGCATTAAAATACTTCTTGGCTCAGCTTGTCTTTAACGCATAGGCATATTCCAGTATTTTACAGGCTATAATTTTGCTTAGTACCCTAGAAGCAGCTTTCTCAATTTTCCGTATTGCATGTAATTTAACTAATGACTTAACAGGCTTTACTTTAAGAGTTGATAGAAGCATCACAAAGCATTCTGCTGAGATCTGAAAACAGTACACCTCACCCAATGACCCCACCAGACTTCTCCACGCTTTCTGAATGTTTTCATCTACATAGTTGTATTTGGTTGTGTAGAGAGACAGCTGTCATTCAGGACAGGTTCAGTTGTCACAAATCAGTGGTGGCATAACTGGCCCGAAGAAATGAAAATTTCTTATAATAATACTTAAAATGTCATTCTGGTGAGCGTAAAACACCCGCACGGGCTGTTTAGGTAGCACTCAGTAGCCACTATCAAGTCTGAACTGTAACTAATGAACCAATGATTTTTGCTTTGTCTTTGCTGAGAACTCACCTGTCCCAATTCCCAGCATAGGGGGTGTGTGGTAGGAAGGACAATTAAAACCTTGTCACCTGCTTGTGCGCCCTACAGCCACCTCTTTGGTCCCACCAGGACAAGCTGCAACCTGCGCATAACAGACTCCTCCATTCCATGTCAACTGCGAAATACTTGAGTTTGACCATTCTTATAATACTTTGATGCAATACTTTATGGAGAAAGAGGTTAAGAGAAGCAAAACACCTGGGAAAGTACCGGACTTCTAGTTTAGTGCAAATTACAGATACTTAAACTTATTTTCAGTCACTTATTCTAGACTTCTATCAATCCAGAATGTATTTGCAATGTCACCACTACCGTCTCTGTTCTGCTGTTTCTGATCCACCTGGGACCAACACACACGGTCTGAAAGTCAGTGTTGTGCCTCAAAGCGAAAGCAAGCCACTGGTAACCGAAAACCATTTGTGACCCAAGCCCAAGCCCACTCACCCACATTCTTCCCCTGCTAGCAAAGGCCTGACACCACCCTCCTGCACTTCAGTCAACTTCGCACAAGGAGATAAAAACAATTAAGAAAACCTCAAAACCCTTCAATACTTAGCCAGAGTAAAGGTCCATGTAGTACAGAACCCTATCTTCAGGAGAGCCAGGACAGAATATCTAATACACATTGAGGACAGCGCAAGTATTAATAAAAATTATTTCCTCCCCCAGCGACCAGCAGCACAGCACCTGTTTGAGTCAGGCTGACTCTCTACTCCCACTAGTATTATCGACAGATTTGTAAAGTTCCTTGTTGAGCCCACTTTTTGTTCTCATTCTTCACAGTATCTTGTGAAAATAAGTTCTACAACTTATGCCAGATGTAAAGCACTATTTTTCACTGTGTTTGGTACTCAAATTCCCAGAAACAATGAATCATTTTCTATTAACTTCTTCCCACTATTTATCGTTGTCTTTCATGTCTCCTTTCAAGCACCACTTTTCAAAACAAAAATTGGTTTAGTTACTATTTTTTAATGGAGAAGCCATTTCACATTGCTGATGCTCCCTCTCTATTCATTACATTGGCTAAACATCCCAGTAGATTTCGAATTACATCAGTCCCAGAACAGAAGTAAACGTTCAAGCATTCACAAAATTTAGGGGAGAAATAATTTTGCCCAGGATTTCAGAAACAGGCTGCGAATTTTTCCGTTTTTTTTTTCTGTCTATACAGAAGCTCAGGATCTTCCCAGCATTTCCGCAAGTATGTAGGAGTCAGGGCCCAATCGTGGCCCGTACACGATAACTGGGTCATAAAATTCAACACTCATCACATCATGAGACTTGCACTATGCGATGGAACAGGGACACATGCTCTACTTCGGATTACAAGATCCTGTCTCTCTTTCGTCTTTCTTTAGGGAAAAAGAAAGAACCCACAGCCTCACCACCCTACTGCACAGTTTTCCTCCTGGTCTGTAACTTTTTTAAGCCAAGGTATTTTTTGTCACCCACACAGCAAAAGCAGGCCTTTTCTTCATAGTGCAGTTCAAAAATATGCTTTCATAGTAATATATGTTAAAAAACCCCAGTGTTTATAAAGCCTAATACATATGCATGTACACAACATTCTTCTATGCTTATCCCACGTAAAAGTGAAACAAAACCATTTACAGCAAGATGAGAAATGTAACAGTGCCAAGAGCAGTAACTCCAAACTGCACATGAAAGTAATGACAACCAGAAAAACTGTAATGTGAATAACATCATATGGGTTGTCACAATCAGTCATCAGCTATGAAATAAACATACAATAATATTTTGATACTATGTTTAAGCATAGCTGTGTTAGCCTGTTTTCCCTGGCACGTCTGTTGAACACCGCAAAGAAAACGTGAGATCCCCACCTGCAGCTTGTGAACACTAAAAATGCAACAACCAAGATAATTTATTACAAAAAGCTATCTTTCCAAAGGGCTTTTTATTCATGGCATAACAAGGAAATTGCGATTTGGAAACAAATTAAGTTTTGCAATACATAATATCTAGCTAACTTAAAACCCTAGAGCTACCATTTGATACTTTCTAGAAGATATTTCTGCCAGAGTAGATTTTTGCCTTTTAGGAAAGAAGATGTTAATAAGTTCACACATTAAACCATAACTCTCCATCACATAATGAAGTCCTTCAATTCCAGCACCTCCTTGAGCTAGTCATTACAAGTTATGCACTACAATCACTTCCTAATTGATCTAGAAATAAACACAATATTGATGAAAGTGCTAAGAAACATATTTAAGACAGCAAACATCTAATGGAAAACAAAAAAACAAGAGAGAAAGGATTCACAACGCTCATTAAAAAGAAAAATGCCTTTTGCAATTATCAATAAGCTGAATACAACTATTCACTCGAATTAGCAAATTAAGTTTGCCTTTTTTCTCCAAATTCTATTAATACACAGACGTCCTGACGTAAAAGTCTGCACATGCACTCGTACCTATTTTTATTTCATTTTAAATTGGAATGTCTCATCTTTGCAAACATATTTACAGAGGCACAGAAACGCAACCTCTTCTGCCTTTCTCTTAGATGCATCTTCGTTCATCTGTCCCACACGCTTACCTGTGCTAAATTTGTAACCAATTCCTATATAAATGGGTAGAAGTTTATGCACACTAAAAAGAACTAAGAACCAGCTAATTGTTCATAGAACTGTTAGAAAACAAGCTAGAAGATCCCTGGTTTTGGTTCCTGTTTTGTTTCTTGGACCTTATCTAATAATAATTTCTAGTATGATCATACCTTCACATATTTCCTCCGTACCTGATCAACTTGACTGCTTGAAAAGTGCAATTTAATTTAGATTCAGGAGCTGTATTGTTAAAGTAATTACATTCTATGTAAGAAAACATTCAAATTCTTAATCCCTTCACATCTGTAACTAACACCACAGCCTATGACTTCATATCTCTTGACTATGAAAGAAATGGGTGGGACACATTCTAAAAGCATTGTGCATTGGGTCAACAGTTTTGAGACAGCTCCTTCAGAATAGGACTTGTGACTAAAATCTAATTCCAGGTTAACAATTTACATGTTGCCCACCTTAGAAAAGCTAGAAGAGTTTTAACTGGAACTATGAAATGAAGGTACCTACCCTAAAAATTAAGATTGCAATGTGACTTGCAGTCCAAAACACCTGTGTGCTCTGAGTGCTTAAAGAGCAACCATCCAGCTACACGACCCGAATTTGGGACTGCCATACAAAACAGATGCTTTGGAAAGATGCAGAGATCTTCCCGCAGCACTCCACTGCAGAACACAACGCTAACATGAAGTCGGAGTCAGGCTTGCCTTCTGGTTTATCAACAGCAGCTGCCTTGCTCACATCAAGGTCTTTTTACATGTAGAAAGGGAAAAAAAAAAAAAATCAGGGCAGATTATCAGAAGAAATGTGTTAATTTTACTCATATCTCAGGAACATACACGTCAGGGCAGCACGAGAGAAAGCTTCCAGACATCCACATGAAGATGGAAAGGCCACCATTAAGGGCTGACTGGAGGTGAACCCCTACATATCAACCTATTGCTGGTGAGCTAATGACAGGCAGGACAGCAGTAGACAATGAAAGGAATTAAAGGGAGGTCAGGTACACAGTATATAACTCAATAACAAAGAGGAATCCTGTAGAAGAAAAGAAAAAGAAGAACGACGTGGTACAAGCAACAGCTTTGTAAAATCTTTGCAGCAGAACTGTGCTGCAGAGGGAAGCACGATTAGTTGTTGTGTATTATACTACAAGACAGACAAACGCTACAGTAATCAACAAAAGAGATCATGCAATCCAAAATATTTTCAGTGTTTAAATCCGTAAGACGGAATATATCTTACAGCTATTATCAGAGGATTTGAAATGACTAAGACTTAAATATAGCCTTAACATGATGCTGAATTTGGAAAATATGTTCCTGTTTATGAGCTCAAGTGAGAGACAGAATAATGGCATCATTCACAGAAAATCAAGATAGAACGTAAGAGGAATTTTAGAAATGGTGATGGAATTATGGAATGAATTGTATTATTCAAGAAAGAAAGTAATGTTCTTTTTAAAAATCGCAAGTTGAGTTTCCAATTATTTACTTGAAAACTAACAGTAATAAAGTAATAATACTAATAAAAGACTTTGCAGCGCAATTTAACAATAACACTTTTTTTTTTTAAGTTGAAGATACAGATTCAGACACTGCAACCAATGAAAAATTTACTCTGTTTTTGCAATTGATATAATCACAGCTTTAGCTAGCAGTGACTGTATGTCAAAAGAATTAATATTAAGCAAGAGAGCAATGTGGAAAAGCCAGTCTTGAACAAATTATTTCACAATCTGTATCCAAAACACATACAAAAAGGTGAAAGTGCCAGTGTTAATCCCCGAAAACAAGGCACAATAATTCAGCTGTTCAAAATGAAACTTATTTTTGTGCACAAATGATAACTAATAATTATAATAGTTATTAATACTCTCTACCAGTTTTTCATTGAACTCAACAACATGGCTAATAAAAACCAAGGTTTTTTTACTTTCCTCGGATCAAATGGGAATTCATTACCTTTTTTTTCCTCCATGCCCCAACAGATCAACTAACACAATACTTTTATCTGCTATTGTCTCTAGCAAGTGAGCAACTGAAACAAATACGAAGAAGCAGCACTTCCATTAAAATAATCTTTAAAAAAAAAATCTAGACATACTTTTAAAAATTTATTTTTTTTTTAATCCTAGTGCTGTGTTACTTTCAAGAAATGATTTATTGGGGAGGATGCCTCTGTAGCTTCTAAGTTAGGACTGACATTTGAACAAGTCACAACCAGGCACAAATAAATCAAAGTGAAGTAAGCCCAGTTTTCAATGAAGACAAGAAGGGTACTTCTATCCTCACAAAACATTTGGGAGAGACAGGCTTCCTCTACTCCATTGATTCCAATGAAAGCAATGAACATTCACAAGAACTTCTAAAACAATGTTCTTCAACTATAATCCCTAGTTCTGCTATCCCTCTTCTGATAGTTTCAAGTGATTTTCTGTATGGGTATTACGAGATGAAGTTACTGAACTTCAATATTAAGGAACACAACCAGCTCTCCCCATTATCTCCATTCTTCCTAGACAACTTCCTCCACAATTCATCTATTGGAGAACTCACTGTGTTCACCACATCTATCAGCACAAGGCAGACACCACCCAACTTCTTTACGATGCCTTTGGATGCCCTGGTCCTTGCCAACCAGCTGCTCCCCCTTTCCAATCCAAGGAGCTGCACACCCTACATTCTGAGCAGCAGCAGTGAATTCTTTTCCTCAGTCATCTACTTGCCTACAACCTAAATAAGGGTACTGTCATCTCCTTCACCCCACACTTCTTTCTTCCCATTAGAGACAGAACAGTGCTTAGATCATCACAGCCCTTTATCTACCACTCTTCAGAGAAACTCAGCTATAGAGTCCGTAACAGATGTTTTCTTTTTTCCCCCCAGATATTCTTCAATCTTAAAGAAAACACATTATTTTGAAACAATATTCTGAAAAGACAGCTACGGTGATAGAAAAACAACTACACATCTGTAACGTTACCCTCCATTGCCCCCAGCAGTATCATTCACAGAACAGATTTCACTGCTTTTAGTAGTTTCAACGCTGTCCAAAGGCAGAGCTGAACTCAGTAACCTCAGGAATGTCCGTGGGTTGAAGCAGCAAGAAATCAGTGGTTCACCTTTCTACTGCAGAGTACCCAAACAAATGATCGCTGGTTACCTAACGTGAGCCTCAGCCTAATCTTCATACAGCTGCTGTTCTTCAGCTGTCAAACTGAAGATGAAAACCAATAAGCTACACAACACTGTCAAAGCTGATTTAAATGCAAATGAGAATCACCACATGCAGGGGAATTACAAGCTTCCGTACGAAACACTTGTCTCCCAGCAAAAAAAGTGATGTTCCAGCATGTTTCAGGTTATTACTCAAAAACATTGGAACTGAATATCAGTAAATACCAGCTCATGAAAGAAGATTTTCGTTAAAAGGCATGTGCTAACATAATATTGCTTTCTGAATTCTAAATGGAACTGAAGTAGAACACCTCCACTTGAAATATTTAATTAGGCAGGAAATCTAAATCTCACTTCCAATTTTCTTTCACCAAAACCTCTTTATCCTCAGCATTACAGTAACCTCATTTATTCTTAACATTAACAGGTGCTGTTTGAATTCAGTGCCAAAGAGAGGATAGGACATAAGCATAATATTACATTTGGAAACATGAGTGAAATTTGGCAGAAGCTAAATGTGTTGAAGTATCTAAGACACTGCACATGTGCTCCTTGCAGCGAACTGTGCCAACTGTGAAAATGAAACCACTTTAAGGTAAGATGTCTTGCAGGTCAGATGTGTGGTCTGCACTTACTTCATATTCCAGACAATACAGAGCAGAAAACCCAACCCCACAGTGGCCCTCCCTGCACACATATTTTCCATCTGCTTTCCAGGCAGCCCCAAAAGGTTGCAATCATACCAGCGTTAACGATTTTTTTCATCACTGATACTTCATAGCACCCCGGAATTGTATATCTAAAGAAGTCATTCACGCACGAAGGAAACCATTGCCAGTTCATCCAGCAAAATTTTTCACCTTATTTTTTTTTCAATTTCAAGGTAACTCACTGACTAGGAGTCAAAGTTGGCTGAATTTCACTCTTTTACAACATTGCACAGTTGGAAGCAAAACTTCTGAGGGTTATCACATAGGGAGCAAGCAACATGGAAACAAACACAGCAAGTTCATTTTTGAATGCTTTGGAAGTTTAACAGCCAGTAAGTTTCCTAACTATTAACAGGTTATCCCCTTCTAAGATCTCCTATTTTCTGTAATCTTGCCTTCTTTATCAGAAGAGTGAAGGAATTTTTGCACAAGTGTTATGCCACCACTTAGGAACCAAAAATGAAAGAAGTTCTTCAACTTATTAAGTATATTCATAGTTGGATCACCCAGTATAGCCTGCACATAAAGAAAACATCATTTACTTATTTTAAACAAAACAGCTATAAATTCCCTTTTGTTTTCCTGTATCAGGATTCAAAATCACCATGTCTTAGGGAAAAAAAAAAAATATACATACGAGTAATAGAATTTCCTTTCCTAGAAAGAAAAGTGAATAATTGAATCCGTGCTCCAAGAGAATTCCTAACTCATCAGCCTGCAGGTACTTTGCACAGGAGTTGCCCATCCTTCCTGATGAAGTTGACCATCATGCAGCCAGAAATGCAAGTTGATGGATGCGAAACTACAGGCAAGAAGTCTGAATCTGCAGCCTGGTGGTTAAGTCACTTTCCTAAGCACAGAAAACTGGGTTATGTCACTCTTGTAAGAAAGGCAAAATGTGGGTTCGAGCTTCCTCAGTTTGAGAAGGACCTAGAATCGAGGCCTCCTACTTCTTGGACCAAGAAGCTAATTAACTGCTAGTCTACTACATAAAGACAGGTATCGAAGGCATCTTCCTCACAGAAAACTGCAGAAAGTCGTACAGAATTTATTTTTTGATTAATGCCAGGGTTATATGAACGTCTAAAGTATACCCTGGTCTCCTACCAAATAGCTTCACTGCACCAGTGCTCCATATCATGGATTTCAAATTCTAGCCAGGAGATCAGAATCTCACCAGCACCGGCCCCCAGGTGCCCTCCTGCTGACTTCCTTCACCAGGAGCCCGAGCTTTATGAGCTGCAGTGCTGAACGTTAGAAGGCTTAAGTTGTTTTAAACCTGGGATATAAAACCTTCCACTGCTTTTTAAACAGTGTTAAGTGTTTATTTTATTTTTTCCAAACACACCAGCATTTAGGATTTTAAACGGGAAGAAAGGAGGTCAAGTTTTGCTACTGAAGCTTTTGCAAACTTTTTTTTTTTTAAAGTTTTGTAGTTAAACTCTGAAAATGTATCCACCTTTTACATCTCATTAATATCTTAAGAATATAAATCTTTGAAGAGTACTTTGATTTATCAAGAGCCCTAGAAGTCACAAGTATCTATAAACATTAGTCAGAAAAATATTTAAACATAATTCCAGTTTTTTATTCCAGTGTAATATGTCTGACTTATCTTTGATCACAAATTTTTGCAGTTACTCATTAAAAATGCACAAAGAATTTGTCTCTGCACAGATCAGCCACAGAATACTGATCTGAACATTTAACAGCCTGAGGAAAAAAAAAAAAACACAAAAAACTCGAAGTGGAACCCACGCACTTGAAGCAATCAAACATCTGCCTGCCTTTCAACACCACTTTCATAGGATTGTCTGCATTGCCAAATTAGAGGCTATACCACAAGTCTCTACTGTTTGAACAACCTTGCCACTCTAAGATAATGTTCAGAGTGTTTAAAATACAAATTTTTTATCTTTGTGTTTCTGTCGGTGCACTGCAATAACAAGGAAGCTACTATTCACTTCTTTTATCAGCAATAGTACAAAGAATATGACACACCCTCCTCGGGGAACTGGAAAAACCTGCTGCGTGAAAGCTGAAAAGTCTCCGAGTGCCCATACCTTCATTTTTCTCCTCATTTCAACAACAGCACTGAAAGGAGACTGCAAGGGTTTGGCCTTAGTCCAGCAAAAGTAAAGCTGAGCAGAAAAGCAATGGCTGTGTACAAAGACATACAGATAACAAGAAAAAAACATTTAAAAAAAAAAAGAATCTTGACACAAGAGCTGATTATTACTAACTGATGATGAATAAAATTAAGTTGAACATTACAAGCAGCTTCCTCATGTTTAAGGCAATTTTGCATTGGAAGAAGCTTCTAATCAAATAAATGAGAGGAAAAGGCCCAGCTGCTTTTAAGGCAGCATTCCATATGTTTATAACTGTATGACATAAAGCCTACAAGAGCATGAAAATAAACTCAATTAATAAGGAGGTCCTTTCCTGTCCCACGTTCCTAAGAGAACAATAACTGTCAAGCAAGTAACATCATCCTGATACAATTCTAAGATACAACTGTCTGCCAGGCAATACCCAAGAATAATTATACCACAGAAAGCAAGACCAGTTATTAATATCATGGCAGGACAAACTTTGCCAAGAATAAACTTCACAGAGTATCTTTCCATAAAACATCTTAGACCCATAACCTCATGCTAAAAACATGCTCCCTCTACAACGCAGAGCTGCAGCAAGCTCACCTCATCAGTGCTTGCCCCCAGGTCTGGCAGAGCTGAGCCCGGCAGAGCTGAGCCCGGCAGAGCTGAGCCCGGCAGAGCT
This sequence comes from Pampusana beccarii, assembly GCA_013399365.1. Taxonomy (NCBI): domain Eukaryota; kingdom Metazoa; phylum Chordata; class Aves; order Columbiformes; family Columbidae; genus Pampusana; species Pampusana beccarii. The sequence continues at coordinate 369,523 of VWYH01003442.1, read as the reverse complement.
GAGCCCGGCAGAGCTGAGCCCGGCAGAGCTGAGCCCGGCAGAGCTGAGCCCGCTTAGTCTCCACGCAACGGGGCAGCCCCACCACCTGCACCCCAGCGTTTTGCCGGCAGGCAGCAGGTCGTCTTACCCAACACAATATCACATCTAACACGCTTAACGGGCTCTTTATTTGCTACCATCGTTACTAGATTCAGCTCAGGCAGGATGATTCAAAACTGGCTGTCAACTGCTTTGCTGCTCAAAGGTTCAAATTGTCACTTTTGCCCACATATCATTAACCAGGAAAACTGCAGAAACTACAATGGTCTAAGACAATTGGTAAGACACAATCAGTCTGCAGAAAGAACATTCTATTAGATTAAGCTTTATAGTTTGAAAGAGCAGACTATAGGAAAGATTTTTTTGCTACACAATACCTGGTTAAGTTGTAATAGCCCAGACCCAATTATTCAAATAAGTACTTCAAACACATTTTGAGAACAGGTTCTTCGGCTGCTATGAAAGAAATGGTCCAGACACAGCCTGTCAGAGACACTTTGTCAATAGCTAGAGCGCTACATCAAAACAAGGGCTGCTTTACAGCTATTTGTGACTCTCTTTTCTCTATATGTCCTCTATTGATCACTTCTGGAGAAGGTATAACAGCTCTTACATTCTCATAATCAGACCTGCAGTATATAATTTTTCCTTAATTAGCACACAATTTCACTTTAAATTTAGGAGTCAAAGGCAATTTCCTTTTTTTCAGTTTATTTCCCCTCTCCCTGTCCCTTGCAAAACCATTGTGGTTAAACACATAGAAAAGTTTTGCAGCACAGGAGCAAAACTTTACTGCTCAGACACAAGTTTACGTAACTTAATCTCAAACTATATTTTCTTAGCAAAGCATAGAGCATGGTAGCTGCAAGAGAGCATTGCAATCCATTTTTGGACATTTTTCTACTATTGTAGTTCATCTGCTTATACTAGAATATCAATGCTCTTTTAAACTTGTCATCAAAATAGCATACACTTTTATTCACTATGAGAGCCTGCAGATCTGATTTATAGTATATCTCAGACATATGACTGCATAATTCAGGCAAGTTTAAAAAAAGTATGCTGAAAGAAGATACTACCAAGGACTTCCCACCAGCCCTGCTGAGCATAAGAGGACATGTTTTACTTGACCTGCCCTACTAATCTCAGCAAGATGGACCTTAGCAACAGATGCAAAGCTCAAATGACCACTTTCAAATCCTTGTTGCAGCTTCACCTCCAGCCTTTGATCATTTTTCCTCTGGAAGTAACAAATGAATTTCTGCGCCGTAACAGCCTCCTCATAATTCACCAGCTCATCTCTGCAGCACTAGCAAGTGGGATTACTCATCTCAACTTGAGACGCACTTCACATACAGAAAGGGATATACTAGATAATAATAAGACAAATTTCAGTGATCTTAGCCAGACTATTTGATTATTTTGCCATAGGATTAGATATCAAACTACATGCATTCTGACATTTGAATTTTGACATTCAGCAGGCTGACACAGAAGCAGCTGAACTGTAGCGTGAAATCTACCTGAATCAGGTTTCACTCCTCTAAAGATTACAAAATTGTAAACATACAAATTGTTCAAAGTGTAATTCACTTTTGCACAAACTTATCTTAAACTGGAATAAAGTTAGGAGGAATACTTTTTATCCCAAAACGTCTTTACCTTAATAGTTAACATATTAATTATTAATAATGGGCAAATTGAAGTCTTCAGAAACATTGTAAGCACTGCAAAGCATACAAAAGGAAAAGCTGTTTATACAAAACTAACTTAATGCACTCAGAAAACAGGCATACATTAAGAACTGCACCTATCACAAAACACACTCGCTTTCTGTCTTCTGCTTCTCCAAGCTGCACCCACAGACAATCTACAGAATTCCCTACCAGATATTCTGATTACTCTCCTACGCTCACCCCTGGCTGGCTTCCAGGCAGTCTGAATTATTTTGCTATGACTGCAATGACAGCAAAGGACTCCTGTGTAGTAGAGGGGGGGAGGGGTTTGTATATTATTTTGAAACAATACTTTTTCAAATATTATCTTGGAAATACGACTGGGGCAATACCTGTATACAAATTCTGGATCTCAAGTAGAGTTGTTTATGCCGAGTCTTGGGCTGATAAAGTCACACAAGCTTGCTGTTTCTACTGGTAAGCTTTTTTTTTTTTTCTTTCTTTCTTTCTTTATATTTAATTCCAAGTACATAGAACTACATAGGACGTTCTGGCGGATGGTACAACCACACGCCAAGTCACGAGCCAAAGACTTCCATGACAAAATGTCAAACCGGCAACCCTCTGATGGGACACCAGCAACGGAGAAAGTAATCTGCCTCATCTGGGCAGCCAGGACGTGGCCTGGTTGAGCTACATGGAGACGAGGTCTTAGCATCAAGTCAGCAACTATGACAAGGAGAAGTCCAAGCCAGCCTGACCACACTATTCTCTCTTCAGTACTGTCTAACAAAGAAAAGGAAAAGCAGAACAAGCACGATGCCCCATGACAACACAACTTACTGACTGGGAACCACCCACCTAGACAGAGGGACTATGGCATTAATTCATATGCTGGGGCTGAAACCAGTTTCTTACTTAGAGACCAGAATAGCTCATCCCTTCACTCCTTAGATAAGAGGCTTTTATTTAAAGTTTTTACTATCCCTCTTTTAGTCGCAAGATTCCTGTAGGATCCAGTGGGTTAGATGAGCTTTTCCTTCAGCTGTACTTCTCCGAGGGGTACAGTTCTACCACTCTGTGCCCTTCCCATAGAAGATCAGGAAGACTGCTTCATGAAACATGCTGATTCTACTGAAAGAATGGTAGGCACCTGATGTTTTCCTTTATTCACTTCATCATTCTTTTTGCTTTTTTTCCCCTCAGCCTAAGAAAGGTTTCACTGCCAGCACAGGTGGGGAAGACTCATCAGTGAGAGAGGTTTGTTGCAACAATTATCTAAAACTCAAGGTCAAGTATTTTTCAGTACCAGCGGTAGAGGCACACACAAACACTTGTACTTAAGTACCTACACTATGAAATCATTTTTATGTATTGTAAATGCATATACAAGAAAGAGTTTATGCATAAAAACATACAGCCTCCAGAAAAAAAAAAATTACAAACAAGAGGAAATTTGTAGCTTCCCATGTATTTGTAACCTGCAGTTTCTAAATTGGTAAGTGGCTCTGCAACAACACGAACACTGGATTTTTTAATTACCTTTCCTATTACAGTCTATGCCCAGTAAAGAAACCATAACATAGTAAAAAACATCACAAGGTTTGGCAGGAGGTAAACAGACACAAAGCTTTCAGTCAGTCTGAGGCATGTTCTCACTTCTCCGTTCGGTAAGCAGGCTGTGTGTGCCTGCCACATGTGCTCATATCAAAACCCATTGCTCCAGTCAAGCATTCCAGTGGGGAGATAACATCTCAGCACACTACTCAGGAATGAGTTTTGGAGAAGGAAAGGTCATATCACAACTTAGCAATTCAAAACAACGTATTATTACATGTAAGGTCTCTAAAAAGTGTTCCAAGCACTGCAGAGAATCTGTTTCTTTCCAAAAGCAGCAAAGAGAGAGGAAGAAGACAATTTTCATTACCTGGGAGAAGATATAAAGCAGCAACACTAGCGAGACATTGACATTTCTTAAGGCAGAATCACAACCAAGCCCTGCTTGAAAGAAGAAGAGGATAACAGTATACTTCTAATTCACGTATGGTGGCTAGAGCACATAGGTCATTAGGCCAACGCTAACCAGAGGGCACAAAAGGAAAGTTTAGCCCTTGGCTTACTGCGTCCTCAAATGCACATCTAAATAGGAGGGAAATCAGCATTTGGGTTTGAGCAGCCGGTGAATGGGAACAGCCCACTGCAGGGAAAGGGCTGAAGGCACCTGGGCTGTGCAGTGGGGACACTGTCGCGGCAGCCGGGGCGCCAGCAGCCGAGGCTGCTGCAATCCTGCAGACAGACCGCAGCAGCCCCACCGCATCCGCTGCCAGCACTGCAAGAAGGACACGCGCTTATTTTTATCCCAATGCTGAGGGACCTTAAGAGCTGCAAACTACCAGCTAAACAGATATTTAGCCATAAGTACCACAATGCAAGATGAGATTTGCTTTTGGACAGCTGGGGATAACTTATTATTTTCATCTTCACAATGTAGGTAAATTAGAAAATCTCAACACATGTAGCTGCTCTGACATACTGGCAGATGTTAATACAGACACACCAGTCTGTATTACAGCCACAGAAAGTCCAATTACTTAAATGAATACTTTCCAGTTCCTATAGTCTGTCGGTCTTTGACCATCTTAATGTGCACACTACGTTTTCTTTTCAGGAATCCGGAGACGCTCCATCCATATAAGCAAGAAGGTGATTTTTCTTATTACCACCATCCCAACTGACCAAGTTGTGAAAATATACAATGCACCTGCTGGCACTACCTGCCATTCCAGAGACTTTTACCTATGATGACAGCAGGTTTACTCTAATAAACTGCAGTGTTTTGATAAGTAATGCATGTGTCTATTGAACTGATACATACATTTTAAATATTAATGCTATAGTCAAGCTCGATGAAAGCATTAGAGAAGACAGAATAAGTGATTTAATACAGCAGGACATTCAATTCCCTGATGTAAGCTAGCAGCATGAAAAATTTCGAGTTTAGTCTTTAGATGAAGCAACCAGGATGCCGCCTGTTTTCTTTCAAATTTAATTGCTACCACCCATAGGAAGCCAAAAACAGTAGCTGGAACTCATTAAATGGTGTGATAAAGCTGCGAGGCTGAGGAGTAAAATGTAAATTCTACATTAATGAAGTGGCATTTACTCAACTGTCATCATCGATTACACTTATCCACCTACACAACAAATTTACAGAATTAAACATTGTGTTACAGCTGCTGTCTGCCTCTATTCTTGAAGCAGTAAAAAGTGTATTTAACTAAAACCTATCTTCCTATGGGATGTTTTAATTCTGACCAATAGAAAAAAAAACCCAAACAAACAACAACCCCTAATACCACCTTTGGTTTGCTGAGCCAGAAGTGAACCACTGGTAAACAGTTACTAGGTTGAGACTACTTGTCTTGATATTACAGATGTTGGTCATCATGTTTCTCTGTACTTTTTTCAGTCGTTTAAGGTGATGATAACCAAAAACTAATTATTTGGGTCACCCTCCACTATCACTTCTCCAAATATGAAACATAGTAGTAGTATGAAAAGTTTCTGAAGTTTCCTTGGTATTCTGTTACCTATTAAATATAATTAGCAGATCAGCCAGGTCCTACTGTGAGAAAAGATTATTGAATTTGCTAAGCTTTCCTAACAGGTATCACCTAAGACTCCTCTGCTGTGTGGAATATCAGGGTTTGTTTCTTTCCAAAATTCAAATATTTGTCTACACATTACTTTTTAAATCAGATATCTAGGGGGAAAAAAAAAAGTTTTACCAGTGCTATAATATTCTTCTGTATCTAAAGTATCACGGAATCAGGAGTTAAAATACTTAATACTGAATGCAATACACAGTGTTAGAAAACAGTTTCATAGCTTCTAGGAGACAACAGCTGTTTACAGATGGCACAATAAAGTTTTCAGCTTTTTTCTAATTACCAGACTGTTCCTTTGACTCCCGTTTCTTCCAGTAACTGCCTTGCAAATCCTTCCCTTTGTGGCACTCACGGCAGAACTTTCCAGATCTAATTGCCCATGAAAACGTTTTCCTCCACTGCTGCAGCCCTGAAATCTGCTATTTCCAGTCACAATTTCTCCTTTGGTCTGGGTGCCAGCATGCCCACCATCCAATAGAAGTAGTTACCTTCCAGCAGAAACAAAGTACAACAGTATTCAAGCATGCACATTTGCTAGCAGTAGCTGTGGTTCTAAACGAAGGACAACACCCGTCTTTTCCACACTCCTTCCAAAACTACGTTTGCTGGACGACTGACTTCTATCTTGCCTCGGTGCTCAGCTGCTGCACGTTATTTTTGCTCTCCGTTGTAATGATCAAGACTTCTCGAAGCTGGAGTCTTCCCAGGGCGTCTCACCCGACCTGTTCCAGGTCTCCTGGCCCAGGCACATGACTCTCACACAGTCAGATGAGGGACCAAAGGCACCACTCAGCACTCACCTCAAAGCATGCCATTCACAGTTTTATCCCGAGGCTTGTCTGCCATTTGGATAACCTCGCTCAGACTGGTCGTGGCAGCTGGAAGGTGGTCCAAGTCACTGTCTGTATCACATTTCAAACACACAACAAGCTTTCGAAGCAAGGAGCCAGACACTGCAGCTTGATCTGGGCAGATTAAGCCTTGCTGGGCTGTAGTACTTGTAGTGTCTTCTTGATACCAAGACAAAATTTCTAGAACATCTAATTTTGATGTTATTAAAGTAACAGATTTGGGTCTTTGGAGAAGTAACCAACCTTTGCATAAGAAACGTCCAACAGCTCTGTGGTACAGACTGGATGTTCCTTTCCCCATAGGAAATTAAATGCTACAATTTAAGTTGGTGAGACTGAAGTTACAGCTTCACTATATATGTACTGGAGGTAACACGGACTTACTGAATCAGTTAGCCTTGGACATTAGGCAGCAGAAGGCTCCTTTCAGGGCCTCTAGGATCTACAGATGGCAAGGGAGCAGCAAAGCAAGGACAGGCTGTGCCCCAGGCAGGCAGCTAACAAAGGGCAGCTGTTCGTCCTGGTGGGAGCAGCAGTAATTGTGCCTTGGGCTGCTGGGAGGAGAGGATTAGGGGAGGAGCAAGGATTTTTAGATATGACCTACTAAGTAGAGATTTCATACCCTCGTTAGACTTCAGACTCTATTCACCTTAACAAGGCAGCAAGCTGCTCATGCACAAGCTGGTTTTGGTCGCTTCTCCAGCACTGTTAGCCTGAAGATGGTGCAGCTTCAGCGCTCCCCCTTTCCCCCTTCCACATGCATATTTCACTTACAACGCAATCCTAACACAAAGTTAACTGTGTTCACAGCTTCCCAAATGACACAGATTACAATGAGATAATTAACTGCTCATGAACAGCGACTCATTGAAAACTTCTATCGCAGTATCTGTTAAGCCATTGAAAACCTTCATTACTGTATCTGCCAAACCTCTGAGAAGAAATTTAAGACTAGTTCTTTAGACCAGTTCTCTTTTTGCAACTTTTCTGGACTGTGATTAAAAAAGCAAGTCTTTCTGTCAGTGGAACTTGCAAGGTGTTCTCTGAAAAAACACACAAAACCCCCCTCCATCTGACAGCTGAAGCTCCTGATTTGGCCACATGTAATGTGTGAAACAATCGTATTCCCCTCTCTTGCATTTATAATTAGCAATGTCAAGTCCATTTCTTTAGATAGCATTCATAGTATATTGTCTGTGAAACAGCAGCTCTGCATTTCATATCTGAAACGACATTGTTCCTTTTGGAACAGCTTCATTTGCTAAAGCCAAGCTCAATACACCAAACACCACGTTATGAATGCAATAAAGATTTTCTATGCTCCTTATATAAATGGATGCATACATTTCCAAGTTCTGAAACATAATTAGTAGCTCTGAAGCAGTTTTACTCTACACTTAAACTTGTTATACAATTTGCAGTGGAACGTGTTTTGTAGTCTGTTGTCACTAACTGTTGGCTGTATTAGCACCACACTCCTATTTTTTCAAAACTTACACCATCATATATAATGAAATAACATCAGCAAATTTAGTCATTCTTGACTCAAAAAACAGAATCTGTCTTTACAAGACAATAAAGCAACACACAACTAAGAATACTTAGACCACAAATTAGTACAACGGTGTTTCACAGCTTTATTTATTAAGACTAATCATGATATAAAATTATTCTTTGTGTTTCATACTAATTCACACATTGCTTGGGACCATCGATAACAAGCAACAGCCTTGTCCAGTACCAGAAAAGTAATCATAAGGTAATCCTACCTGGACGACAGTCTCTGCTTCAACAGGGACTTAAGATCTGCATTTTCCAGACTGTGAAGCTGATAATTTATGGAACCTGAAGGAAAAAGGAAAGGATAGCAGTAATATGACATTGGTTCTAGTCAGCCTTGGAAATAATATGTATTTTCACATTTTTATTCTAAATGTTAAGAGCATAAGTTTAAAATGGTTAATTTCCTGAATGTTTCTCTATAAAGCCTTGCTTCAGAAATAAGTCAGAAGAGACTTATGTAAGCCAGGGAGAGAGAAGATTTCAAGTTGCAAATTTCTTTTGCCTCCATGCCTGTCCTATACAAACTGGTCTCAAATGAGTAATTAAGCAAAATTATGATTTAAAAAAATAGGTACAGGTAAGGTTTATCTAATGCATAAATATCCATAAGACCTCACAGATGTATCATCACATGTTAAACGTGAACAATATGCAAGTTCTGGTACAAAACTTAAGGTGTAAACCTTCTCCCATGGACTTAATGGGTCCATATTGAAAACCCTTCAAGCACTTGTGATTTCATGCTTTCTTTGCTTCATGACAGTGAATCACTCTGCTTTGACAAGTCAGCAATACCCTCGAAACTATTGTTGGCTGTGCACACTGGCATTCAGCAAATGTCTTTTTCAACACTCCACCTGGCATTATGCACCACCTGCTCCTTGCACAAACTGAAAGCACCTGATGTCTCCTCCTGGCAATCGGCTGCAGGAGCAGAAATGGAGCAGCAGATCAGAAATGGAGCACAGAACACATGTGGGGAACAGAACCACAGCAACCCTGTTACATGCATGGCAGGCACCTAACAGTCAAAGCAGGGTAGAAAACATCAAGACGGACCTATGCTTTCCATGTTCATATGTCACTATCCCTTCTGCACACTGCAAACTGCAATGTTCACATCTCCAATTTCATAGTTCTATAGTATAGTTTGTAATTACAGTTTATGCATCGGTTCAATGATTATCTTTAAATACTGATGTCATTGAGGATGTAAACAATGAGCTCATTTCAGGAGCTTTTGGTTGCAGGCTTATTACATCACTGTCTATATTGCACATGGTCCGGAACCAAGAAAGCTTGAATTTTTGCTCTTTAAAAGTAGCAAACACCTACCAAGGCTGATTTTTGTTTTCTTCTATTAAAATATGACATACTTTAAGGGGATACTGCCAAGGCTAGATTTTTAACTTGATCTGTTATTTTACATAAGTAACAAGAACAGCAATAGTGGGATTACATTACCTTTCACAGCTGAATGGAAAAGCAACAAAAATCAAGATGTTGGCCACGGTAAAAAGATGCAACCCCAAGAGATTAAATATACAGAACCCCTTTACATTAGCAGCTCATCTTTTCTCCAGAGCTAAAAACTGGGAGATAAGGTGGACTCCACACATGATTCATAATGTAGGCTGATAAACTACTTTGGGAATAAAAACCTGTAGTCCTGAAAACTAGTCTGCTTAATGCTGTTGCTTAAGAACACATGGAATTTGCTAGCTTTCCAAAGTGGGGGGAAAATTCAAGTTGTGTTCTTTGGAAGTTGAGCATACCGAACACAGATATTCAAGAACACTTAACGTAAAGTTTTGCACATCTTCAGACATGCTGGTTTTGCTTTCTGCAGGTTTTCCCCTAAATCAAAACCCCTAGATGAAACAAAGAGCATGTCAGTTTATCATTTATGGCTGTCTTTGGAAACTCACTTGTCAAAGAACTTTACTGAATACCTCATGACAATGCTCAAAATGTTTCTGTAAAATATGCAAATGTGGAGTCAGAGCTTTTCCCAGACCTGCCACACAACCAACAGAGCCAGCGGCCTGAACCATCAAAGGCTGTTAAGGACACCGCACCATAAGTTATTTGACATGTATTAAGTAATGCTTGCTCCCTCTCTCTCATCTTCCATAATACATGGCAAGGCACTGTATTAGGTAAATACTCTATGATATTGCTTCTGATGTAAACACAATCCACTGAAAGCAGGTATAAATGAATTATATTTTGCTATACTTCTAAGATTAAAATTAGGTAGGAATGAGTCAATACACTGTATCTTTTCCTTAATGAGCAAGAAACAGTAGTAACCAGGATGAAAACTTTTCAGGAGACAGGGTGAGGAAGAGCATATCCACCACAGGTTGGGATTAAACCGCATTAGCACAACCATGTGGGAAGCTTTCAGGACTCTGACACATAATTCACGTAGTTCTAGATGGTGAAACCTGCTGAATTCACTGCAGCAACTTTCCAAAAGATACTCTAGAAGACAACTAGCAATACTTCGCTAGCAGCAAGACCAGATTTTTTTCCTGCTTTTACTTATTATCATAGCAAGTTCTACAGTAAACCCGAAAGCAGAGGAACCAGGTTAGAGGGAAGATGCTACTAAACTACTTTTTATAGATTCCTTCTGCTCCCTTACATGTGCCAGAGATAAACGAAAGACTCATGGGTGCCCAGGTGCTTGCCATATAAAAAGTGGAGATCCAGCATAGGAAAGCAGAACTAAGGCTAGAGTTTCAGTGAAAGGTAACATTGCAACATCATAAGAGATGGGAGTTGCAGCAGATTCCAACATCATCTTCGTGAGAAGCACAGTACTCCCACAAGACACACAGGAAAACACTAAGAAGCTGCCACTTAAAAAACATACTTGTGACTGTTTCCTATCAGGAGTTGGGATGTCCTATAAATGTTAACAAAACCGCAAATAAGCACATTCATTAGCCTGCCTTCTCTGCACCTGGTATTGACTTTCATACTGTACTCTTAAAAACTTACAGCTCTGACACCTGCTTAACCTAAAATCTAAATTCCAAATGGCATGCTACTACACAGAAAACATTTTATTGCAAACATGAAAGCATACTAGCTCAGGTTCAAGGTCCATCAAACATAGTATCCTGTCTCTAATAAGGACTGCTAGTGGATGCCTAAAGAAGAGAACAGAACAGAGTAAACAGGGTAACCCTTCCTTGATGTACTTTGCCAGCTGACAGCAATCTGCAGCTCTGGGACTTCCTCTGTCTCCTTTTAAGTGTATACATGTAAATACAGACATATTCACATTAAAGTCCAAAACTATTCTGAGCCTGAAATCATTTAAATCAACTTTTCATCATTTACGCTACTGCTTTACTCCTCCTCATTCTGAGGAATAAACAGGCACAGTTGAAACTGAGGAATCTCACTGATTCATTCCCTAGTTCCATGAGATTAAATCCCAAAATTTAAATTACCTGTTGCTTTAAAACAGCTTTTAAAAGCTACATGCAATCACCCATTCCGAATACAAAAAGCCTTACTCAATCCAAACAGCGATATCAAACAAAATACTAATGTTAATTCTAAGTGAGATTAGAAATTTGATCATCCACATCAATCAGAGCAAACAACACTTTCAGTAAGTAAATAACCTAGTTGTAAATTAAGATCTTTCTGTAAATATGTCCAAGATGTAAACATCTTTTCATAAAAGGGAGCTGAAGGATGATGATAAAACCTTATAACAAAATTCTAATTACTATATTTTAAAATCGACACCTACAAAACATAGGTTTAACAAAAAATAACCCATTAAAATTGGTTTGCTGATCTAAGTAAACTTAAAATAAGAACTCTAACCTCATCCAAAATAAAAACTGTAAAAAAAAAAAAAAGCTGAATTCAAGGACTGAAGATCATCATGAGGTCTAAAGATGCTGGTCACCACTGTCCAGACTATTCAGCCTTCTTCAAAAGAGAGAACTCCAAAAATCACTGAAATCTATTGCCCCTGAAGTTGTTCTACAGTTTATTTAGGGGGAGGAAAAGGCAATGATGTGGTGGGCTGTTTAAGAAATCAAGTCAAAAGCTCTGAAAATGTAGAAAGGCAGTTTGTTATAAACACAGATTAAATAAAATGAAGCTAGAAATTCAGAAATGAAAGCACAAAAGTAACACGCAAAGGTGCCTACTGCTCTTCCGAGGTCTTACATGAAATATCATCATTTACATTCTTCACATGCAACATACCAAATTAATAATGCTATTTATTGCTCAACAGAGACTAAACATAGGCGTTAACAAAATCGGTAAGGAGCTGGTTCCACAGGTGAATTATTCTCAGGCAATTCACAACACCTCATGGTACCGATAACCTATAAATTAAAGTTTTACAGGTCTCCCGACTCCGGCTGCGTAGTCTGAATGTCACTTAGTGGTTCAGTCACATCCATTACTTGCTGAAAACGAGCTCTCCTCGGCTTAAAGTGCCAGGTTTAAAACCGAGGCACCGCGGAGCACCAGCCCCGACCGAACCCGCCGCTCCCCCGCCGCTGGACTCCCCGGAGCCCCGGGCAGGGCTGCGCCCCGGGCCTGCCTCCCGCGGCCGCGGACCC
>VWYH01003442.1:334510-356776 GCA_013399365.1 Pampusana beccarii | reverse complement strand
CGCGCCGGGCCCCTCCTATCGGGGCGGGGCTCCGCGGCGCGCGGGGCCCAACGGCCGCTCTCCCAGCCCGAGCCCGCCCCCCGCCCCGTGCACAGACACACGCCGAGGAACGGCTCGCGTCCCATTGGCTACAGGAGGGAGGACCGCGCAAAGCGGAGCGCCGATTGGCCGCGGGGGAAGGCGGCGGCCCGCCCCGCGGGGGTCGCGTGACGCCAGGTGGCGGCGCGCGGGGTGGTTGCGGCGCTGTTTCGCTGTCCCAGCTGTTCTCGCTGTCCGCGCGGCGGCGGGTCCGGCGGGTCCGGCGGGTCCGGGCCGCGCTGCCCCACGCGTGGCTCTCCTGCGGTCCGTGCCCTCCTCGGCCCACACTGACGTGGGACCTGCTGGTGCTGTGCGCCCCGGGGGACACCGTGTTGGTCCGCGGTGCCCGGGGGACAGCGGGAGCGGTGTGTTCAGCGCTGGGTTCTGGCCTCCTGCTGTACGGAGCTCCGAGGCCACACACAGAGAGAATGCTGTTCTCAGATTTGTCGGGGGTGAGCTCAGGAGAGCGGCGGGGTGGCCATCGGTAGGGGCTGGGCGATGCACAGGGCTGGGTGGCTGCACCAGAGCAGGCGGCAGCCGACCTGTGCGTGAGAAGATGAGACTTTTTTCATTCTATGAATCTACTCTTAATAAGATTATTTTTCACATAATAAAATACACTAAGGCTTTTCCAGTGTTCTCCAAGTGAAGGAAAACTCTGGTATTATAACTACGTGTGTTTGCAGCAGCAGTGCTGTCTGATGTCCACAAAACCCAGCGTTCAGTGCACTGGACAGTCAGCTTGCAGAAGTGCAACCCCGATCTACACCAGTCTGTATTGATATTGGTTCTCAGCTCATCTCAAAATATGTCATTAAAGGTGGTTTTGGACATCTTAAATTCTCCTGTACTTAGTGGGGATTTTCTGCATTATCTTCCAGTAGCATTTCGAGTGAAGTGTTTAATTGTAACAAATACTCTTCGAAATACGTAAGCAGTTACAGAAGACTATTAGTTTCTTACAATTTCTTGGGGCAGATCTTTTGTTTCCAGACACATATAGTTGTGTAGTGTAAATGGCAACTAATCTCATTCAAACTTCTTTGACATTTGTTTCTGTTCAATTTAAAACTGTTTTTTTGACACATTGCAGGATCACATTATTTCATTGTGTTGTCAATCATTTTTGGTTTAGATCAGCAAATCATTAACAATTACTTTCTTCATATCTTCAAAGACTTGGGTTGTGATCCTTCCTTTTGTGATCCATCAGCAGCTGAAACATTCCAGAAAGGAAACTAGTTGAATGTATGTGGTTGGTTTTTGAATAAATTATTCTTGAAGACAGTAATTACAATGCCTAGAGGTGCTAGGCAGCTTAAAAGGTAGCCCAGTTTCTGGATTCATAGATTTTTTTTTTCATTTTTTGAGATAATATTTTAAATATTCATCTCACTTTTAAATATTTCACAAGAGTAAGTAAATGTCAAGCTAATAATTTCCTTCTTTTTATGTTGAGTACCACCCAAGTACTTTTTAATATCTTAAGCCTTAACCTCATTTGGAAAAATTAGAAAAAAACACTCTGACTTCTGATACTTTATATGCAAACTTTTAGTTGAGGCCAGGCTGTTGTAGGAGAAACTTCAATTCCCCAGGATGAAAGTGCTGTCAGATACTAAGCAACACAACTCCAAAACAAGGCTTCCAGCCAGAAAGATGAATTGCTATTGTACCCATCCAAGTATTACCCTTCTTTTCCTATTGTCGGATTTGGCAAGAGTGAGTTGCGCCCTCCATCAGTTTTGAAAAATAGCATATTCTCCACAAACCCAAAACAAAGCGACTCCTGTAAACTGAACACTCCTGTGTGGCAGCAAATGAGATGAAATGGAGAGAATGAAAAACTTTCCACAGGCTGGTGCTTTTCCAAACCCCCAGGAGACAACCATCTCCAGAGGACATTCTCCAGCATGACTTTCATTAAGAACTAAGTATGCCAATGACATTAAATCAATTTGAGTCTGATAATCTAACAGCCAGACTAGCAAAAGGTAGCTGGAGAGTTACATTCAGGCAGGTTAGATGTCCTCTCTTTAATTTCCTCTGAGGGGTTTTTCTGGTGAAAAAGGACTGGAAGAAATAACACTTAAGAAGTAGATGTGACACACTGGTCCCCAAAATACTTTAAATCTGACTGGTGTGGTTGGGAGGTTTTCTTCTGTTTTGCTGGCATTGTTGGAAATCTGCAAAAGCAGCATCCTACATCTGCCTCAGGGGATGCAGCAGCAGGAAGACATCTCAGTTGGTGTACCACATCAGCAAACCCCTGTGGGCCCACAGGATCTTCCTGGTTGCCTCTAAAGATCTAGCCGATCACACTGCGTTGACACATCTCTCTTCAGTTGCTAGGTTGTTGTTACAAAGCAGCTAAAACATATTAAATACTTTCCTAAAGTTATTTTTCCATGCAGGCAATTGCTCTATCTGGCACAAAGTTGTTGTATGATCGCTAATGGGGAATGAAACTGAGCCAGTTTCTCTTCAAAACGTGGCCAGCCCTATGGGACAATTTGAGAACTGCTTTAAATATGTTTAGTCGTGTATGTGTAGAAACTGCTTTGGTGTTCTTCACCTCCTGACACTGATGCTTTTGCTGTGCATAGCTGAGATTCTTGCATAATTTAACAGAGCCATCTCAGGTGTCTCCCACTCTGTTCAGAGCAGTCGAGCTGTGTTCTCTGGATTTTGGCACGCAGCTTGTATCACATTACATTTACAGAAGAGTTTACCAGACTTGCTTATTTAGAAAATTCCCTAGAGAACAGGGATTTTTTTTTTCAAACACATATATTTGAATGCCTCCCAAAATATTTACAACAGCTGCCTCCAGTCAAGTTTTTTATTTCCTTGATTTTAGTCTGATATGAGTACAATCGATATTATTCATTTTTCTGTCTCAAATTCCAGCATTGTTGGTGCAAGTGAAATAAGTAGTCATAGTTGGTTTGTTTTTTTCTTTTCTTCTGATGCTTGCTGGGTTTTTTGTGTTACTGTTTCATCTTCATAGTGTTCCAGCAGACAGGCTTGTGGCTAGCACAAGGGACTGGCTGAATGGAAGTGGAACCAGAGGAAAAGCTGTTTCAGTCATTGCAGACTGAGGATACTGGAAAACATGTAAAAATCAATTCATTTATTAAAATCATATTTATTTTGTTTTCTCCCTTTTTCCTATTATAATTGCAAAACCTTCTGAAACTTTTTGTTCAGCAAAACTCTGAAGTATATCTAGGTACAGTAGATGAATTATGCAAGTGATTTTATTGAAAGGACATGCACATTCATGCATACACGTTGTTTGCCTGGTCTTGCTATTACAGATGCAACCTGCAGTAAAATCCTAGTTTGTTAAAGCAAAGGAGTATTCTAGAGACTCTGGATTTCTGACTGCTACAGTAGAAATCTGTCATGTTTGTGTAGGGCGCATGGAGCTTGAACACATTAATATGAATAAATGCTAAAATTTTAAATATTATTTTTAATTGGTTTAGTTTGTTTTCCTGAGGAAAAAGGGCTTGTGATATTTTGATGTTCATGAGCAATCTGTCTGCAAGCCCCCCTTAGCACTTTCTGAAATTTTCTAGCTGCATTTAAGGTAATTCTGACTTTCTTCTTTCATTATATTTCTACAAATCTCAAAATACATCAGTTTTTTTTCCCTTCGACTTATAAACTTCTGTTGTCTATAGAGTTCTCAACATCTCTCTGTGAGACCACCTTTACGATTTCCTGGTACATGAGAGTTTCTCCTCAGGATCCAGCTATCACGAAGGTACATACATGGTGTAGACGGACATCTTCAGGTCTGACCTTTTTATTCTTCTACATGCTCAATGAGCTTGCCATGGCTGTTTTTGCTGTGCGTAAGCTATTTTGAATATTCAAAGAGTTTTGATAAATAACCAAGCTCAATTTTGTCCCTTCACTAAATATCTCTTTCTCTTCTTGCTCAGTCTTAAGGTTAACTCTTATGGTTAAGACCTTACTGCAAACCACGCTGATATCCTTTCTGCCATTCATACCACCAACCTCTCACTTACAAAATAGAAACTAAATAAAGTTGATTGAGCAGAAATACAACAATTTATCACACAACAATTTACCTGTTAGATTGATATTTCAAATTCTGTTTTATTTTGAATTATTTCCTGGATGTCTTCCTCATGATCTTGCTTCCGAACCATAACAGATAGGCTGTTCTGTAGTTTTTACACTCTTTTATCCAGTTTCATGCTACTGAGATAGATAGATAGATAGATAGAAATTCGTCCAGTTATCAGGCTACAGTCCAATTTGCTGAACTTTGCAATACATCCGTTGATGCTTATCCGTCCCACTTGAGAAGTTCTGTTGCAGCCTTCTCTGACTTGAAGTCTTCCTGTTCCGAAAAGCTGATTATATTAATTACAGATGCTATTTCAGGTTTTAATTGTGGCAGTTCTCCACTCCATGTAATTAAAAAGTTTTTCACACAATTCCTCACTGTATAATCGACTTCTGACCATTCCTTGTTTTTCTTTCTAGAACCTCACATGTTAATGATTTATTAATTCTGGTTTGCAGTTAAAACAATTTCATTATTGACATGCAGACATCAAACATCTCAGAGTTTTGCTGCCACCTCCTGATCCCTGGCACACCTACTGATATCTTATTTAATCTTGTTTAATGGTTTGGATTTGCTTAACTAAGCCACCTACCACCACCAAACTACACCGAACCAAAAGGAGACGTATCCTTTCTGCTTCTTAATCTTCAAATTCTATTTTAATACAGCGCTTGGAGAGGAGAAAAACACATACAGTTGAAACTAAGAACAAAAAATGAGTGTTTGCAATACTTCTACACAAAGGTATACTTGTGAGTTAAATGCTGATATTAAAGTTTCTTACAAAACAACTTGACGATTGCTGGGGGAGTTGTGAAAGAATTAAAAACATAATGAATATGAAGTATAGGATGTATCATCCCTAATTAGGCTTCCACTTTATTTTGGTGAACTCCTGGGAGGGCGAACTGTTTGCATCACAAGACAGTTAAAATGTCGCTGCTTTCTTTATCTTCCCTGGCAGTTACAGAAAACTACTATTATTAAAGAATTTGGATGTGGCTGCAAGCCAAGAACGTGCTGCTTTGTGACCATGATCCTGCATGAGCTTTTTAGTCTTCCACTCACAGACTAAGGAGAACGCTGATGCTCAGATCAGTCAGAAACTGGGGAGTGTGATCCTCCAGTCACACGTGTTTTTGAATGGCAGACAGAAGTATGAAGAAGGATGGAACTTGGTTGGATAAGCAGCTATCATTTCGTTTTAATTTGCTATCTGATTGCCTGATCTCATTTCCCTACATTTTCTCCCCTAAACCCTGTCTAATCCCCCCCTGCAGCCGGGAGGCAAAGTGCAGAACGCCTGTGCAAACCCGGCGAAAGGCACAACCCGCTGCTCCTTTCCCTTGGGGCAGTGCGTGGCTGTAGAATGGAAAACAGATCGCCCTTTGGCAGCATCCTAAGTTAGCATCATGTACAGTCACAAGTACTGAGTTTAATCTTTAGCAAATGCATTAGAAAAGAGGCAACTGCTCAGGTACAGACACAACACTAAGATTAACAGGAAATAGGCAACTATAATCTCATCAAAGTACATCACCTGATAATGAAGAGGGAGCCAGATGTATTTTTTCCACAAACTGGCTTACACTTGTGGCATGTTCTGAATTTAAAACTTCTCTAATAAATCAGTGAAACTATTCTAACAGGGAAATTGGGGTAACTGATGCTGAGTGCCTCTGGCAGTCTATTCCAGGGGAAAGAGGTCTGCTTTGGAGATAGCCTTGCCCTCCCAATTCGCAAATGTCCTCTGTATATGTCTGCAAACTGGGCAATGTCAGAACTGGGGAGATGGTAGTCCAGAACAGACAAATGTTGTCAGCCCTGTGGACGTTTCTCTAATTAAACACAGTTACAGCAGCCATAATGTCTGAGATGCACCACCAGCACTTGTGCTGGTTTAGTGAGTAGTAGAGAGGATCTTTCTGCTGAAAATTATGCTCATTATCAGTCCAGCTGTTATCATTGTTAAGCATACTCCTTCTCTATCAGATTGTTAAACTGATGTTTACTAGGGTTGCCTGACAAAAATGGAGAGCCATGTACTCCTCCATATAATAGGAAAGAGCAGAAATTAATATAAATTTTCCTCCAGGACCTAGCAAGATCTACACTTTCTTCTTACACCTAGCAAGGTGTGGTCAGGCCTACCTTTAATATCAGTATTGCACCCAGGTATGTTGCAGTTAGTCTTTACCAATCAGCCACAACAGCACAAGCTTTAGAGCTTCCTGACACATGCCAGACACCTTAGTTGGCATCTGTGCTCATTCATTGTCTCTGGATGACTCAGACACAGGCAAAGGCCTTGCAGGCAGTGGTGTGATAGTTTCAGATTTACCTCATCCTGAGCACAAGCAGAGATGCTTTGAGCTCAGGCTGCAGCAAAGCTCACATCCAGGAAGAAGTGAATTGCAGGTATCTGCTGCACAAATCCACTGACAAACCTGTTCTTCCCTCCTGGGTGAAACAGTTGTTGCTTCTCAGCCTTCCCAGAGCTTCTCCTTTGTGCTCAGGCATAAGCTCCGACCTCCGAAAGGTGATTTAGACCCAATATGACTGTGAGCCACTCAGGATCAGCAGAAATAGGGACCGTAAGTCTGACCAGAGCTGGTGAACGCCATACTCCTTCTTCACGCTTCCCTTGTGCCAGCTCTGGAGAACGCTGAATTAGGAGCTCTGCTTTCTGCAAATGGAAGATCAGTTCCTTCTTACCATGACTGAGAGAACAGCAGCTGGCTGCAGCTCAGGCCTGGCATTTTGTCTGAGTGGTGGTCTTTCCAAGTTAACTTCTTTACTTCTCTAGACTGGATAACAGACCGTGGTTCTTCAGTTTCTATTTTCGGCTAGCTCATCTAGGATGAATTGTAAGCAGGCTGGCTGTGCTTGCTGCCTGCCAGCACAAGCCAGACGATCTAGTGCAAAATCGCATTATCAGTCTTTTATTTTCAACTCACTTAAATTCTACTACCATTCAGGTTTGCCAAAAGTGCTGTTCTGCTTCTATAGAGGAATGGTCTTTTCCACCTGGAGAGTACTTTTATCCTCATTTTGCTCTTTTTTTGTGCAAGTATGTGCACATATAAGGGAGAGGCGGGAGGAAGAACAGCTCCCCTAAGAGACAAACATCCATTTCTCTCCCTAAGCTGGAAACCTATTTAAATCTGCTTGCTGGGAATCAGCCCTTCAGCTGATTCCCAACACATGCACAAGGTAGGGTGAGCAGCTCTGCCGAGTTTTTAAAGAGCCCATACAGCCTGTTACACAGGGTTTGACATGTGCAACACAAGACCCAGCTTTCAGCTCTTTGTGCCAGTCTGATTCAGACTGGAAAAGTCTATAACAATTGTCTGCATCATGTGGGTGTTTTTCTTGCCCAGAGAAAATATCAACCAAAGTGTTTAGTCTGAAATTAAATGTAGGAAGGGTATACTCTTTTTTTCAAGAGGAAAAAAAATAAATCAAACTTTTTATGGAGAAAGTTTGCTCTGAAATTGAGCAAGGGAGTTCTTTGTCAGATGCTTTTTACTGTACCAAAGAAAATCTACTCTCATTCATCCAAATTTTAGGGTATTTTAAATCTCAGTTTCTGGAGACGCTGCTGCTTAAGGGTTAAGATGATCCCAGAGCAAGCTTATGCCTGTCATAGTTACAGTCCCGTTGTTTGTGCATCATTCCCACAGTTCAAATAAGGCTCTCGAACCCCTCTCAACTCCCAGCCTGGGCACGCACTCTCTGTACAAAGCCACTACACACACTGCACCCCAGGATTACATGATGGGGACAGAATTTCCCAGTAATGGTTGTTTCCAGCTGCTACATGCTGAGCGTGCCAAGCAGCGAATGGAGCACAGGGACACTTTCCTGCGCTTTCAGTGGCCTCTCTGCTGGCATCGAGGCAATGTGAAGGAAGCAGCTATCTGACGAGCAAGAGCCAGATCTAAGGCCTTGATGTGGAGGACCAACAGACTACTGGAAGTAGGAGCATGTAGGATACAAATTGGGACTTGCAGAGAAGTCAGGTATTCAGGGCTGGCAGGACAGGAATACTGTTTTGAAGCCATCAAAGGCAATGACAACTGGTGGAGACTGAAGATCCAGAACAAGGATGTTAGGGCTGTAGGCAAAAGCGGTGGTAGAAGTTAATGTAGGATGGGAAAAACAAATTGCTCAGGAGACTGGGGCACAACAAAAAGAACTGATAGAGCAAGTTGGGATGGAGAGGGAAGGCATACTGAGAATGTGGGCTCAGGAAAGCGTCTGGCACTGGAATCCAGGGGGTGGGTGGCACGGGCGAGTGGACAGTGTGAGCAGTCCCAGATGGGAGAGAGCTGGGCCGAGGAGTCAGGGCGGAGTTCAGCTCACCTGGGCAAGGAGAGACGGGGTGTAGGCTCAGCCGGGAGTTTGAATCTGAGGAGTTGTTTTTAATGAATGTTGGTGAACAAAACAGATAGAGCCATAAGTTGCAACAAAACAAAAAGTAGCCGAATTATCTTCTTATTGTAAAAGGCCTGTAAGTGCATGCTCTGAGAAGACAAGTGGGAGCCCAGGACATGAGCAGCTGCCCGGCCTGAGCGGAGGATCCACCCTGGCACCACTCGCACGGGGCCGGCTGCTGCGGCTCCTCCCGGCACCATCCGACGGCACAGGGACCACGCTGGGCCCACTCCACCAGCGCTGGCAGGGACATGGGAGCCCATGGCGGGAAGGTTTGCTGACAGAGGGAGTTTCTGGAAGTGTTGTTGTCACTGGCATGGCAAGTTGGTGAAGCACCTGCTACGTGTGCATCTTTTCCAGGGTGGATCCTCTAGATCTTTCAGTGTGATTTTTTACTTGCTCTCTGTTTGCCATAATTTGGTCAGGCTGTTGGCTGCATTCTGATGCCAGATATTAGGCAGGGAATGTTTGGCTCTCTTGACTAACAACATGGCTTTTATTGATTTTAATCTACCAATAATAATAATCATGACAAGATAAAAATGGTGAAATTTGCTGTGAATGAAACGTGTCACAGGCCACAGCACTCCTCAAATGAGCAGCAGATAATGATTATTACGCTTAGCACTGCTTTCTTGGGTAGACTCTTGTGCTTAGTTTGGAAATAGTTCCTAATCTTCCTCCTCTGACCAATGCATATGGCCATGACTGAGCGCTCAGGCTTGGCTGATCCTCTTACTCCGGATTGTGTTTAACAAAAACTCCAGCTGTCTCCAGGTTTTCTGTCTGCAGAAGGTTATTAAGACACACAGCCTTTGGGATCCCCGATGCTGATCTTCATTACTCTCTGCAGCAACATGTCACCGCTCAGGTTGAGCGAGTCTACTGTCATTTAAGATCAACCAGATACTGATACCATCAGCATTTAAAAGCCTTGTGTATGTGGTGTTTTGTAGATCATGAGCAAATACATTCAGTAAGGCTGGTGCTGACACAGAGCTTTGTGGGAATCACTCTTCGGAACTCTAGGGGTGGATTTGTGGCCCACAGCTTCATGAAAATGTTTACCACAGAGTAACACCCCAGTTGCCATTGATACTCCTTGAGGGAGGATGACTGAAGTATGTCAGATGGTACACAGGGTTACTTTGAGCTGAAGTCAGCTACACGTTTCTTGTTCTCTTGACAGTTCTTTTTGACATACTTAGTGATTGTGATGGTGCTGACGTTTTGTTCAGCAAGAAATCTGGCAAAATGTCACTCATGAGACCTGAGCAGGGTGTGCCAGGATGGTGCCTGCCGTGCCAGGATGGTGCCTGCCGTGCCGGCAGAGCCACCCGAGGTGCGGGTGGCTGCAGCTCAGGTGGCGCTGGGCAGTGCTGCCCAAGTGGCACTTTGTCGCCAGTACCGTGTTGCCAGATTGTGGGCATCCAGCCCTGCAGCCTCAGGCTGGTGTGGAGACAGACAAACAGTGCTAATGTTTCTTATCCAGTTTCTGCAGCAATTACAGCATTACCTTGTCAAACCTGTGTATTAAGCTAGTTTAAAAGTATCTCCTAGTTTCAGTTTGTGATTCTTAAGATCTCTTTTTTTTTCCTGGTAGAACCTAGTGCTGTATATCACTTTGTATGTCCAAAGCACAGTTTCTGCATCCTTGGCTACAGCTACCTGAGTGTGCCTGCAAATCAAACCCTAGGTTATCAAGTCAGCACCCAAAATGAGGGATATGAAACTAAAGACTAACACAATAAGAACTGCCCTGCTGGAAGTCTCTAACAGAAGCAGAGCAGACTCCAGTCCTCCAGGGACAGTATTCTGCTGTCTTAATTGTAATGCAATCGTGTTTCTTCATGCAGTCAGCTGTGTCATTCACTATTCGTTTTCCACTTTCAGAAACAATGGGAACAAGGGTCTGGCAGACAACAGATGCTTTTGGTTCAGAAACTGATCCATATCCACAGCAGGACTGAAAAACAAATATCCAATGTTGTAAGAAAAAACTATGCTAAAAGTTAAAATTACAAAATTGGCTTTGCCAAGTTTTAATGATTAGCTGTGCAACATTAATATTATTTGAACGTATGTTTTTCTGAATACAGATACATTTATGTGCTCTACCTGTTTGTCAGCTCACATTCTTTATCATCCTGGGGGGTGTTGAGAAAAAAATTACAGGAGATAGGAAAAGCAGGAAAGTTAATTTTGACTAGTCCATGCAGGCAGCTGGAGCATGCCGGCATTACTACTTTGCTTCCATTTAGAATACAAAAGCCCGACAGAAATGGTTAAAGGACATTTTTGCAAAGAAACTCCTGGAAGCAGCTGTGTTAAGATAAGGGTAAGACTACACGTATACTGTTTTATAAGAAAAGTTACAGTCCTCTATACAACAATGATGCACCAGTAAAATATTACTTGGTTTTATAAAAAAAGATTGAAAGGTAGACTTAAAGTAAGTTGACCAGACTTTTCTTCAACTTGATAATTCACATGTAATTCTGGAAAGACCAGATATGATCTTGCAGCAAATACTACGGTGGTTTCTCTTACAGAACAGACCAGAGAGCGAGCGGTGGAACTCTCTGTTTCTGGTTGTTGATGCTGTACATGTGACAGCACTTTGCACGCAGCCACTGTCACGGTGTGTGCAGATGGCCTCTAATATATTCTGCTTACGATACTATCTTGGGGAGCTCCTGCTTTTTGCACTGATCTGCGGGGAGCTCAGAACCACTCTCCCCTCTGGGACACTTGACAGAGAGAGCACCAGAACTGGAGTGTTATGAAGTAGGCAAGTAAAATGCAAAAATATTGAGGGAAAACCTGTGGATCAAGTACGCTGCTTACTAAACCTGTTTGTCTTTCTAGACATCAGCCAAGGTTGATGAAAAAGGCTCTCCTATAAAAACCAAAACAGCTTGTGTGTGCAATGTAATGTTTTTCCTCTCAGAATCAGGTTGGCAGTGCCTCTTTAATGTGCAGCACTGTGAACTTAAAAGAAATCTCATTATCAGCCTTCCTAGCCTTAAGCACTTCATCAAGTATTCCACGATTGCTAGCTTGCAGATGCTGCAGTTAAGGTGCTAGGTGGTGGGGGTTTGTTTGTGTTCCCTTAGGTCCTTTTCTTGCTTATGTGTGTGGTTATAAACATCTTAGCCCAGAGAAAAGACATGAAAGCAATCATACAGACATTAATTAGATGCCATATGATTATTTTTTTTTTCAAATTCTGGAGTCACAAAGCATAACTTAGTTACCTGGTTTTGTTCTGGGAGTAGTAATTTCTTCTTCAGGCATATATCAACATGATCAGAAATATGTATTATTTCTTGTCCTGAATTCTTGATTGCCCCTGGCCAACTTTTAATAAATAAGGAAACATTTATGCCTGAATCAAAGAGTTCTGCACCCCTGAGTAAAAGTTCCAGTTCCTCTGTTGTGGGTCTCGGCACTGTACATCTATCATATATTGTTCACAGAGATCCTCAAGATAGAGATCAAAAACTTATAGTTCATTTCAGTCCATTTTTTACCTTCTAAGTTAAAGACAGAAAACTTAATTCCAATGTAGTCATATCCAGCTGGCTAGGTAAGTAACTTCTTTCCTACCCCAAAATAGCTGGTACAACAAAACCATATCACTTAATGTGTACTACATTCAGATAATATTACATGCTCATGTTGTGTATTCACCATTAAGTAGAAGACTCCTTTTTGCAAACAGTTTTGCAAAATCCAAGCCTGTGACTTTACATCAGCTGTTGGTGTGGTATTTTGGGTAGGTGGCTTTCGTAGAAGTAGAAGCTAGTAATGATCTATTGGTGTCAGAAAGAGCTGCAAGTTGCTGAGATCTAGGGTTTTCAGACAGAGGCTCCATTGCAGCCAGGATTCACTGGTTGCATTACTTTGGACTTCAAAACTACCTCTTGCAGTTCCATTCCCCTCAGCATGCAGAAAATTACTGCAGAGCGCAGTAGTATGTGGAATGGCTGCGGTCCGCAGCTGCAGAACCTCCTCTGTGCTGGAGCTTTTGAAATGGCTGAGTGGAGAAGGAGGATTTTGCAGAGCTTTCTGAAGGTATCCTAATGACTTTTAGCCTTTGATGTGCTTGGATTAACCAAATTCAGTTTCTCATTACATACAAAATATTATAACATCTTCTAGTGTCTAGTTTGTTTCCTTTTCTGTGTCTTTATAGTTTTCTTTCCTTCATGCTTATTTTCTAAAGAATCAAGGCTTAGATGTCTGTGTCTTCCCAATAACTCTTGGATTTGTTAGCAAGTTTCGATCAGAGTTGACACAGGTCTCAAAGATAAGTCTGAATTTACTCAGAGGTAAGTTCAATTTGTGAAAGCAGGTGGCTGATAAAGGAAAAAAATCAAAATTGGCAACCCCACACAAAAGAAATACAACAGCTCAACTATTATTAGATGTTAGTGAATCTGTTCAGGGGAGCAATGTCTGTCAGCACCCAAACCATCATAAAAGCTTCCATCAGAACTTTGCATGGATGGAAAATGGAAAACAGTACAGATCCTTAGTGCAGACAGTGTTGTGCTATGGCCATATTTTTGTCCAGTGTGAAAGCACGGATCATAGAATCACAGAATGGTTTGGCCAGAAGGGACCTTCAAAGGTCATCTAGTCCAATCCCCCAATGGACCATTAAATATGACATGCATGCCCTCCTTTCCTTTCTGTCCTGCACTGTCCCAATGTTCCCCGAGCTGCACACCTGGAATTTCATTCCTGCCTCCCATGTTATCCGCCAGAAGTTTATGGAATCAGATTTGAATGTTGTGTATTTGCCATCCAAATCAGCAATTCACCTAACCCATGCCTGCTCTCCTAGATATACGCTGTAAAAAAGCTGTCCCATGATCATATGCTATTTGCTATTTTAATTTGATTGCAAATGTTCCTGTAGTTACCTAAGGCTGTCTGCGTCTCTTTCACACTTGCTCTCGTTTGCTTTTCCAGCTTGTATTCTTATCAAAAACACATTTGTCTGAATTAGTGGTGCACTCATCCTGTGACCATAAATTGGCATTCTCACTAATTTAATCTTTACCTTAAAAGTTTCTGTTTCTCATAAATATTCTAAAACTACTTGCTTTTCTAAGCTTTATGTCTTTCTAGAAATGTAACTCTGGATTTTGACAAGTGGCTTTTGGCATCTTTAGGACATAATGGTCTTGATGTCATAAAACCTGAATGAAGAATATTTATAGCGATGTTTGGTGTTAGAAATTTTTACTTTTAACAATTCCAGACTGCCAAAGGTTAGGGATTAATCTGAAGAAAGAGCTGCATCTTGGCAGGGTAGGCTTGGTGAACACCATACAAATGACTCAGTTTTAAGCTGCTTTAGTGATCAGAGACTAAACCGCTGGGCTCAGAGAGAGAAGCAGTAGCCACTCAGTGTGCACAGTGTTCTCCTCAGTTTCTGATTTTGCAAATGTTGCAAGAGCAGATCTAGAATGCTGGAGAGGTGTTGACAGATACATGGATGATTGTGGAAGGGCTGGCTACCCTGGCCACAGTTGTCTGTGTGAGAAAGGCCAACATTTAAAGCCATATAAAGCCATCTCAGTGAGTGCTTGAATTTTCAAGGCATTGAGCAACAGTATTTCTCACCCGTGAAGAAAGAGCAAGAACACCAGTAGTGGTTGTTTCCAGGTACAGAGCCATACTTTTATGGAACATAAGGGTCACTCAACAATTTCCCAATTCTTATTGTTTTTTTATATGGCTATAGCTTGAAAACCCAACCTTTCCATGGCTGAAAATGAGCTTGAATTATACTTTCTGCCAGCCTCAAAACTGTGTAATTCTGAAAGTGCTGTCAGTGACCACTTACCTTTTCCCCATCAGCAAACAAAACTGCCACTATCTTATCTTGTGACACATGTGTTGGTCACTGACTGTGGGCACAGCGGCCACAGACCCTCTGATGCCTTTCTCCCAGCCTGGGTCTCTTTTGCTCCATCCCGGTCTCGCATCAGCTCTGCTACATCACCATCTTTGGCTTCTCATCTCAACCTTCCTCCCTCGTCCCACGGTCTCTGTCCAGACACCGCTCTCCTTTCTTCTCTGCCTCTCCAGCCTGTCCCTTCCTTGGGTGACCAGTTCTTGTGGGTTGCCCCAGACCAGCAGCAGGGTCCGTAGGGGCAGAGGAGAAACGAGCTGAAGAGAAGCACCTTGGGCAGCCCCAGCAGACTAGCACAGAACCATTGAAGGTGGGATCTTTGAAACACCAAGATGTGAAGCTCTACCGAGACCAAACTGATCTTGCTCAGGCCAGTAATTCAGCCAGACTGAGGTGGATTTCCAGAGTAGCGAAAGCACTCCTCCTGCCAAATGTCATGCTTTTCCTCCAAAGTATAGGGCCTTTGGGACCGTCTAAAGAAGAGGCTGCCATTCTTTGTAATGTGAGGGAAACAGCACATTTTTTCTTGTTGAAGAGCAAAACCATTTTGGCTGAAATTTTTATACACTCAGTCTGAGACAATTCTTGATCCACGCACACATGCATCACACGTATCCAGCCTTAGGCAGACACCTGCTGTGGAAAATGTGAGTCCTGGCGGCTCAAGTCTGACAATGGCATCAGCAATGGAAAATACGGTCTAATAGTGGGAATTATCAGCAGCATTTAACAGGTGAGTTTTCCCAACACCACCCTAAATTGTCCCTCCACTGAAAAGCTTTTAAAAGATCCAACAAACTTTTTTGTCCTTTGCAGCAATTTCCCTCTTAAAAATTTTTGGCATGCACTTGTTCATATAAAATTATGATTTGCGGAAACAGAGGAAGTTAAAATCCCACCCATCCTTTTCTCTCCTGGCTTATTTAGTTTCCATGCGAAATTAATGAGTTTCCTGCAACAGAGCTAGATCTGCTTACACATTGTGCAGATAAGTTAATATTTATTTCCTTTTCCAAAGGCAAGCAGACACCTTCGCATTCCCTGTTTTTTAAAAGTGGAGATCAGTGTGCAGTATGTCAAACGACACTAAAATCAACCATCCTAGATTATAAAATGCTAGTTCTACGTTGCCTACTGCTGTTAAGCAGACTGGTGAATCAGGCTGAGCTCTACTGCTGGATGCCGACATGGAAGCTTAATTTAACTGGCTTAATTTATTTTACCAGCAAGTACTTTGGAAAGAACACATCTGCTTCTTTAAAGGCCTTCCCTTAGTTTAGCGCCTGTCTCGTGCCAGGCTCAACTGCTGTGTTCAGTGAAGCTCACGGAGATCAGTTTCCTCTGGATTTCTCTCCCACGTCCCACTTACCCTCCCAGTTCCTTCCTGTGTCCCGGTGCCATCGCCCCTTCCTGCGGCATCCCGGGCTGCCGGGGTCCCTGCGGCAGAGCGGAGGCTCCTGCCCCTCTGCAGCTGGGGAGGCCGGAGCCCCCACCCTGCAGGCGCGGTGCCTTTGCTCTGCTCGCTGGGGACGCCGGGCCTCCGCCCCACCCGTGTACAGCTGCCAGGTCTCACTTCTGGACTTGCTCTGTCACACACCAGCAAGGGGACAAACGGCGGGTGGCAGGAGGAAGGGTGGGGAGGAGACGTGAGAGGCAGACGGTGTGAACATACACGCTACATTTCCTAGGGAAACCGGGATGAACAGAGCTCCTTACTGCCTGGGCACCGTGTAAGCGAATTATATACAAGAAATGCTGTGTGTGAATCGGTTCAAGAGCCAATGGATATTTATATTGTTATTTAACCTCCCCTTCCTCCAGAGTCAGCCTCAGTGCACCACTTACAGCTCCTCCTTTTTTCTCTCTCTGGTCAGGTCCCCCATAGTAACGCAAAAGAGGAATTTATTTTTTTTTTTCTTCACATATGAGTTTAAATTTTATGTTTTAAAAGGTAAACTGGACAAGCAATATGAAAAAGTCACAGCTGTCTCAGGGCGCTGAGTTTCTAACTCCCTGCTGCTGGAAGTGTGAATCGGGGCAGCGCAGCGGCAGTCGGTGGAGCTGTGCCAGTGTAAACGAGGGGAACCATTCCAACCATGTGTGCAAACTCCACCAGAGATTTACTCACCTTCTGAAACCAAAGAGCTGAAAGTTCATTCCCATTTCATTTATCTGCCAAGGCTGAAATTCAGTAATTCATTCTTTTACCATAATAAATAATGAAACAGCTATAACAAGGAAGCAGGGAAGGCTTTGATTAGGCATTTTATAGCAAGTACAAGAAAAACATTGAATCCTGTGCTCAGGAACTGGCAGCTACAAGAAGCAGGAATGCCTTGTTTCAAACATGTCTGTTTGAAAAAGAAACCTGGAGAGTTTCTTTCCTGTGACTTTACAGGCAGCACAGTAACCCTGGCACGCTAGTAAGGGAGCTGTCACAGATACAGCTTTCATTGTCTGTGCTCCCACTGCCGCAGATAAAGAATAAATGAGCTTCTGACTCACAGTGCCAGAGCAACTTGTCCCTTATCTGACACTCCAGACTCAGCTAGAATCCATTTTTCAAGACACATGCTATCTGCAATTGAGAATTTCAGAGCACGTAGCAGGCAGGCAGTGTTATTACTACATTACCTGTATACCTCATACTTCAGAAGCCTGTGTTTGAAAAGCAGACCTGCTGTTCTGAGCAGTATGAGTAGTGAATGTTGCATTATATAAGCCTCATAGAGAGCATCCTGCATGTTCAAAGGGTTGCCTGGATCTCAGCCCTTCCACTCCAGTAAAGGCAGTGGGAATTTTGGAGCTGGTACTTTGCACCTCTCCGAAAAGGGGCCTCCTCCCTCAGAAACAACAGGCAGAGGGAAATCAGAACAACTCATTTCCCACTTGCCATTTTCAAAGAAAACAAAGCACAGATGAATGCATAAGTTCAAAGAGAGGATTGTAAAATCTTTTAGAAGTGCCCTGAGGCTCCCAGGAAGGATAAGGTCTGAAGAGACTCACAGTTTTATGAAGTCAGGCAGGGACTAAAGAAGATGAAAGCCTGTGGTGCTCTCCTCTTCTCTTTTCCATACTCATCAGTAGCACATGATTGAGAACTAATGGAGCGGCTTAATAATGGTGCTGCTGCTGCTGCGAAGGTACTGGTTGGGAGAGAATTTCTCGTTGAGAAAGTCAATATGTCTTTTACAGGAAATACACCATACAAATTCTGGATATGCAACAGTGATCCATGAAGGAGGTTATAAGTATTTTCCTCATAAATAGTAATTTTGATTTTTCACCCTTAATTGCAGTCTTTGTAGAGATAAGTTCCCAGGCATTTTATTTGTAATATTTGAAAGTTGCAAATGAATGCCAACATGACCTAGAAACTCTATTTGTTCATTTTACACCTGGCCTCAGCCTTGGCTTTTAGTAACCTGAAAATTTTGATTATCAGTTCTTGAAACTGAGTTACAATGGGCTTCCAGGACTTGACATGCTGCAGCACTGCAGCTGCAGAGCCCACAAGGAACAGGAGGGGGGCACAGCCAGTGAAAAGTCACCTCTTAGATCAGGGGTTCGTGAACTCTGGTCGTGAAAGACTTTTCTATACTTTAATGGGAAAACTGTCTTTTACTTTGAGATTACACTCGCAGCTAAGTGCCTAACTTGTGTACTACAGACTCTGGCTCCATTGTGTTTCCTCTCCTTCTAACCATGTCACTCTCGGACTTGCACTGACCTACTTTCAAAAAGAGAGATGGACTTTGCTCCCTTCCCACATAATTTTGTAGCCTACTAACTTACGTTCATTGGAACCATTGATATATTTTTTTCCATCTGAGAAGGGAATTAAAGTGGTCTCTTATTTCCAGAGCAATAGCCCTAACCTCTACACTGTTACGCAAACAGTGCAAGGTCCATTTTTGAAATAAAAGTGACTGTGGTTGCTGCTGTCTTAGATGGGAAGAAGACACAGAGCTGCTCAGTTCAGCAAGGTGGCTGCATCCACGGACAAATGTGGTAATAGAAGTCTGGTTACAAATGACGCCCAGGTGCCCCTAAACCCAGGCACACAAACAGGGCTTTCTGCAATTGTTCTGGCATGAGGCACCACGTATTATCCCATGGTTTGCTTCAGGCATGTAGAGCTTTTCCTTGGACCTCTCCCACTGAGGTTGTCCTGCCTTGCGGGTAGTGTGCCTGAGCCTCTTCTCTGCCACCACAAACAAAACCGAGTAGTTCTGGCCTCAACCATAACAAGGCCTTTCTCTTCCACTTCCCTCTGTTGTCCTCTACTGCATGCCAAAGCTCCAGGCTGGATGCCCGGTCTGGTACGACCACCTGATGATAGTGGTGCAGGTAGCAGCTCTTTCCACATTTCCCACCACCAGACTTAGAGAGTTCTCCGAAAAAGATGTTAACATTCATTCCCCTTGGGACAGTTTCTAGAAAGAAGGAACCAGAGAGTCTTTATGTCTCTGAAAGGACAAACCTGAAAGTACCTTATGGGAATAGAAAGTAACTGAAAGTAGTAGTTCCACCTCTGCATGGGATTCCTGGCATCAAAAGCTTCCTGGGGTCCTCTGAATGCTGGAGGTTGGGCTCTTACATCTATGTACCCTTGATCTTTAACAGACAAGCAGGAAAAGGAATTTTCAAATAAGAATTTGCAAAGTTTCTCTTCCTTTCTAGATCTGTGGCAAAGTATACCAAATTTCACGCAAGAAAGGTTTTATCTTCTGGTCAGTAACAAAAATATTAATAAAAGTATATGATGAGATTATTATGGTGTGGAGACTGGCAGGTTTATAGCTGTAAAACGTTGTCAACCGAGAGCTAAAGGAGGACTTCAGTGTGAAATATTAAACTGATTTGGCATTCCCTGTGTCCTCAGGTTCCCCTAGATATTTTCTATACTTACCATCACAGATCCATCCCATAAGAAAAGAAAAAATAAAGTTTAGGTGGAAATTATGCAAGTGGAAAGAAAATTATCATTGCACAGAAATGATCATGAAAAGAGGAGAAAGACCCTCTTCCTTTCAGTTGTTGCTTTTTCAAAGATGCTCCTGTAGAAGTAAAATGCTTTTAATAGAAATTTGATAATTGCCAATATCCCTTGAAGGTCTTTTCCACTAGCTTCAAAGTTAACGGGTAAATTAAAGACTTGGACTTGTCATGAGCTGACATTTGTCATACAGGCTGGAGCTCCATCAAAAGTTGTTCCAGCATGGCTACACACTGAGCTGCAAGAGCCCTTATAATCAGCCAGGGAAGATGTAGAGTCCTGGTTCTGGTTCAGGCCCTTGCCCCCCCTGCTCCCCTGGTGGGTGCAGAGCGGGACACCACCCCTGCCGTGGGAAGACACGTCCCCCTCTTTCTATCCACCTTTGTCATTTCCCTAATGGTCACACTCATCATCCAAACATTCTTCATCAGAAGTTTGCCACTTCCCCTGAACACTGAACTTCTCATTTGTAAAAAAGGAAATGAAATACCAGTGGAACCGGCCTTTTTTAAAAAGGGCTTACACAAAGCAGGAGCTAAATGGGACTCAGCTAACCCATGGCTGTTACACAGGCTCCTGCACTGCACCACGTTCTGTTCCTGGTGCAATGTACAGTTGCAGGCTCTACATAACACTGAACAAAATGTCCTGGGCAGCTTTGCCACTGGGGAGTCTGCTCTACATGCTTAGAAACAGAAAGAAATATTTTGCTTTCCTAGCCACTGTAATAGTTTTTCCCAATGTGAGGAACAAAGAGAAAATAAGTTCTGCAAATACTGACTACTTCCTCCTTGAATTCCCGTTGCCATTTCGCCCAACTGCTGCTTTCCTTTTCTCGTGCCTCCTTCTGGTGGCACAAAGCACACCTTAACCAGAAGGTAAATATCAGACAAGAAACTGGCCACCTCAAGGTTCACGTCTATACCACTGTTGCTTCAGATGTATTCTGTGGTGGGACACAGTGAGATCTGACACCACAAGAGATGAGGTTTGCAACACAAGATGCATTTGGTCCCACGGCAGGGAACCTTTGTGTGACAGCTGGGAGGTGTGTGAGCCCCCCAGGCAGCCAGAGCGGGGGCCCCGCAGCAGGCGCGGCCCCTTCCTGCAGAGCAGGCCGCTCTGTTACCCGACACACCACACGCTGCTGATCAGATCCATCCAGTTCTGCAAGAGACTTACAGCAGAGGTGGAAGTTTGTGGCTTAGATGCGAAAGTCTGTAAAGGGGGAATTTCATGCATGTGGGACACAACTTTTTGTTTGTTCAGTGGAAGAAATAACAGATATATCTATGGACAGAACCAGAAAAGACAAAATATTACAAGTAGAAAAATCTCAAATGCAAAAAAATGCTGGACCTGTAGAAAGACTGTCCTTTGAGCAATACATACAAGATACTGCAGTCAGGCTGTCTGCAGATTGAAAACCTGGTTTGAATCCCACTTGTTCACTGTCATCAATCAGCTGGAGGAATGAAGCAGCAAGTGGCTGAAGCGAGGACTGAGCTGCAAAACGATTTTTGGTGCCTGTACATGCAGGTAGGCATCCATCAGGACTTTTAAAAGTTCCCATGAAACAAGGACCAATTCCATCGAGCTGCTGAACACCTTTAGGATTACGGCAATGAATGATCCTAAAGGCACATGGAGTACTACAGGAACTGAGTTCTAAAAGGCAAACATTGAGAATGTGTTTGCTCTGATCCCAGAAACAGCTAGGAAAGTGTCAAATCAGAAAGGCCGGAAGAACCCCAGACAGCAAAGGAATCTGCAGGGCGAGAGGGATGTGCTGCTACTTCTGCCAGGCAGGAGCATTTTGCACAGGTTGCCACTGCTCTCATATTTTCCTCAAAGTCACCATTTGCTTATTACATACATTGTTAAATGAAATGTGTAGTTCAGAAGACCAGAACTGGGTGTACTTTCAGGAAGAATTCGTAGCTCGAGAGGTTTCTGAATTCCTGAATTCCTCCCTGAGTTCACTTGCAGGTTTTGCCAGTCAATCAGTGACAGCACTGCCACAAGAATATTTCTCTCACTTCTTAACAGGTGGTCGCTGGCAAGTTACATCATTAAGCCATCTTCTGTGTGGTTTAACATGATAAATGAAAGAGTAGTGATTCTTATGTTACAATGTTCTGTTTGAATGAGCTAAGAATCACAACTATGGATATATTAAAAAAAAAAAAAAAAAAAGCTGTATTTTATTGCCCCCAAAGTCTGATTCCGCGCTCCCCCCCGCCCCATTGGGGGTTACCTGCATGGGTGTTTTTGATCGCTGCCTGTGCTGAATCGCTCTTTGGAGGTGCCAGATCTATCCATCGACTCTAGAGGGAAGCAAAGACAAGCCGGCTTCCAAGTTAGTCCTCTCACTTAGATGCCTATAATGAGGTTGGCTGAGTGCAGGCCCGACTGTAAGCTGTATGCTTCAGTTACTCTTTCTGCTGGAAGGACACAGAAATTCTGCCCCCACTGGAGCTTCCTTGGCTAAACGTCTTGCAACATAACGAGGGGTGAAAAATCCAAAAATGTTTAAGACACTCACGAACATAAGCTCAAAAGTCAAGAGAGGTTCTCCTCCCTCTCTACTCTGCCCTGGTGAGACCGCATCTGGAATATTGTGTCCAGTTCTGGGCCCCTCAGTTCAAGAAGGACAGGGAACTGCTGGAGAGAGTCCAGCGCAGAGCCATGGAGATGATGAAGGAGCATCTCCCT